>ML681992.1:6431718-6478984 GCA_007922195.1 Podocnemis expansa
ACACACACACACACACACACACACACACACACACACACACACACACATGAATATCTTATTGCGTTGACCATTTAACATCTGAGGGGGTTTTTTTGATCGCTTTTCTTTTATAATAAACTTTTAGTTTTAGTTACTAAGGCTATATCTACACTTAAGAAACTAGTTGGAATTAACTTAGTTCAAATTAATTAATTTGAACTAATAATGATTATCTCAAACTAAGTTAATTTGAACTAACATGGGCCCACTAGAAACCCAAATTGAACTAGCATGTCCATGGACAGGACTTGCTAGTTTGATTTAGGAGGGGGCACCAAGGGAAGCATGCAACATGGCACTTAAGGCGGCCATGCCCTCACCCAATACACAGAAAGAGGTAGGCGCCCTGGGACGAAGAAGTTCAAACCATGTTAATTCAAACTAACAGTTAGTTCAAATTAATGTGGCGCCATTGGGTTAATTCAAACTAATAAGTTTGAATTAACTGTTACTTCGAAGTTAAGTGATGTTTTATAACTTCAAAATAAGCATTCCTTAGTTCAAAGTAATGAAAGCCAGTGTAGTAATGCATTAATTTATTTGAATTAATCCTCATCAATTCAAAATAAATTATAAGTGTAGACATACCTTAAAGGATTGAATGGCAGCATGTTTTTTGGCTAAGATCCAAACTAATATTGATCTGCTACTATGATCGATCCTTTGAGGATCAGCAGAACATTTTGGTCAAGGAAATGGAATTTTAAATAATTTAACTCTTTACTCGATCTAGTTGCTGATTGGGTGTCAGAAACTGAAATGCAATACAGAGGACTGTGTATTTCTTGTTGAATAACCATTGTGGGAACAGGAGGTCAGTTTGGTGAATCTAACATCAGTGCTGGCCACCAGTTTGGGGAGAATCTGCTCTCCTTTTACAGCCTGTCATGAACTCTACATTTTCAAAAGATACTGTAGGGACAGATGGTTCACACAAAGAATATGAAGGGGAAGAAAGTCATCTTATGAGAAACCAAGCCATGGTAAGGGAACTGGATATGCTTAGCCAATAGCTTGGTACAAAGTACTATTAAGTGGGGCGGTGGGGGCAATGAGATTGGTTGAGGAGCCTAGAGAAGGAGACAGGGATGGGAAACCAATGTGATTAGGGAGCACGGACAGGGAGAAATCTAGCTGGTAATCAGGTGGAAAGAGAAAGATCAGATAGAGATCTAAGATGTGAGGGAACAGCAAGGCCACTAGGACTAAGTGCAGGGATGAGAAGGACTGGGTGTTCGAGGATACTAGAACTGGGAGTCCAGATGGAGATACTAGTGCAGGTAGGGCAAGAAGACTGGGAGTGGGATGAGAAGACAGAGGCAGTGAACAAACACATTGGAAAGGATGGAGCAGAAGAGGTCAAACGTGAGAAGAATAAGCCAAGATTTCTAAACAAAATTCCCCTAGAATCTCTACTATGAACTATACAGAAACAGTCACATCGGATTCTCACAACATTATTATTACAGTATTACTTCAATGGTTTCAAGTTTTTCAAAAATTAATATATATTTTCATAATGATTCTTGTCACTGATATGCAGCTTGGTCTTCCTAATAAGTGATTCAGTTGTACACATTAGTGAGTATAATATAGGTATGTATAGTTAGTTAATCCTTTCTTGAGTAACTTCAGATAACGTCTGATATAAAAAGCCAATGCCCTGATTTTCAGATGTAGCAACTACTTGCACTTCTCTGACTTCAAGAGGAAATTCACAATTTCAGCACCTGTGAAAAATAGGTAATAGTGGGTATTTTTTCTCCAGGGTATATGATCTGTTAAATTAGAACAAAAAACTAGATATTTTGATGATACAATGCCAAAACATCAGTCTGAAACGTTTCCTTGGTGAAGTTACTTTATAGCCATTTAAAATAACTAGTTAAAAGTGACGAGCCAGAATTTATTACAGACACAAGCGATATTATGCTGTAAGTATGTTTTTCCTAGCAAGCTGTCACAGCACACAAAGATTATATATGCATACACAAACACAGCTACAAAGAGAATATTTATCTATAACTTTAAATATTGAATTCTTATGTTTTTGTTATATGCTATTTTTCAATTAGTATTAATATTCTCTCCTATAAAATGAATATGTATTCCTCCATTATTACAGAGTTGGTATCACATTGCACTGTATTTACTGTACTTGACAAAAACAGGGCTTACAGCAAGGCAAGCACATCTTGCTTCATATACACACGGAGAAATATGGGCTTCTTTATATTTGTTAGAAATATAGCTCAAGGACATATGTATTTGGTTTTAAATCACAAGTTAACATGAGGATAAATAGAAACCTTTAGGTTTTTATTTTTAAGTTATGTCTCTCTTCTTCCATGATGCATTATTGCCATATGTGGAACACATGTTGCTTTATTCTTGATTATTTTATTTAGGGGGAAAAAAAAAAGAAAAAGAAAAACCAATCCAAGCCTCTGCCAGTTGTTAAGGAGAGATGAAAGAGACACAAGACAATGTGACTATAGAACATTTCCTTTCATTGTAAAGAACCTCCCTGTCCTAGGCCACAGCAATTACAGTACCTTCCATAGCGGGAAATCCTGTTAGTATTTCTTCTTTTTACCATGCACACTACTTAGCAGAGCCCCAAAAGGTTTGATAGTGCAAGGTCAAAATTAATAGACCAAGCTGAGGGCTGGATAGAAAGGATGGGTGAAAAGCCTGCAACTTCTCCCTGGATTAGTATGGCAACTGTCCTCCCTGCTTCAAGGAGATAAGGGATCCCCAAAATAGGAGTTATCAGACAGGGTGGGTTAAAGTGATGAACAGTCCTTGCTTGGATTCTGGGTTCTCTTCTCATACCAACTGCAGTGAAAAGAAATGTATATGGTATGATACGGGTTAGTCTGAACCAGTGAAGCAAGCACCTTTTAATCTTAAAGCAGTCAAAAGATATGCAAACTTATCATGGCCACTTGCGGTATGTTTAGATTGCAATCAGACGCCCATGACTGGCCTGTGCCAGTAGACTCGGGCTCATGAGGCTTGGGCTAATGGACTGTTTAATTACAGTGAAGAGATTTGGGCTTGAGTTGCAGCCTGATCTCTGGGACCCTTCCACCAAGGTTCTAGCAATCTACTCAAGCCCAAACATCAAAATTTCAGT
Organism: Podocnemis expansa; assembly: GCA_007922195.1. NCBI lineage: Eukaryota > Metazoa > Chordata > Testudines > Podocnemididae > Podocnemis > Podocnemis expansa. The sequence continues at coordinate 6,434,897 of ML681992.1, forward strand.
TAAATAACTCTTTATATCAATACTTGTGGGCCTGAATCAGCTGGCAAGTGCCAGTCATGGGTTTTTAATTGCAACATAAACATCACCCTGGACTTTAAATTCCACAATGTAAAACAAATCTTAAGCAGGTTCAACTAAAAAGTAGAGTCAGAGTTAGACTCTTGACCTAACAGGGTTTTGTGTTAAAACAGAGGAGATCCTTCCTTCCCTGTTCCCATATTCATACACCATTGTCTCTTGGAGGAGGCAGTCAGCTCTTTTTATGTTGCTTGGTTGGCACTCATTGGCTTCTGTCTGCTCATGCATGGCCTTTGTAGCTGCTAGCAGAAAAATTCTTGCTGATTCCACCCAGATGGTGATTCAACCATGTTTGGTGGCATCTCTAGGTAGACTTGCAGGACTCAACTCATCCCCTCCTGCTCCCCACAGGATAGCTCCTCCAGTCAGTGCACAGGGTGGATTATGGCAACTGAACAGATCTGAGTTACACAACGAAAGAGGCAGGTTTCTGTCTCAATGAGACAGGAACTGCAGGAAGGGATGGGCTAATGGGTAAGACTGTTGAATTCCCTGTGGAAGAACTGGATTCTATCATGGCCTCTCATGCAATGTTCCCTCTAAGGATTGGGATGTCATGAGCAAAAAATTTACTTTGTGAGCAGAAATTTTGCCTTATGGTAACTTGTGAATCCAACTTTATGGTTACGTATTATCATCCAATTTTACCAAAACTACAACAGCGTACTGTAGAAAATAGGCCTATGTTTTAAAATGGGTTTATTAAAATGAATCTTTAAAAAAGAAACCAAGACAAGCAGAAATGTAGTGAATATAAAGGAGAATTATTTCCACGGATGAGCCCAGCACTACGAGCAAGAGAGAAAGTAACATATAATACAGACCCGTGTTTTCTAAAATTACTAAGATCCACCTTCAAAAATTTGACATCTGTGAGGAAGTTGGGGAGGTGTCTCATGTTTGGCCTGCAAAATCACTCATTGCTTTTCAAGATATGGGCCCAGAAACCAATGTTCCTTCCTGGGGCTTCCTATGGCTGTCCAGCACTAGATAAGATATAGTAAGGTAAGGATCAAGGAGTCCTGTGGCAATTAAAGACTAATAAATCTATTTATCACATGAGCTTTCATCGGAGAAAATCGTACTTCATCAGACGCTTTAAAGATGGGGGTACTTACAGAATGGGAGGAAAATAAATGCAGGGAGTGTAAGATATGGGATCAGGTCATACTGTAACAGCAAATCAAAGCAGTTGTTAAGATTCAAACACTGGGAAACAGTATACGGTCCCACATTCTGTAAGTTACCCCATCTTCAAAGCATTTGATGAAATGGGGTTTTTTCCCATGAAACCTCATGTGATAAATAAATTTGTTAGTCTTTAAGTGCCACAGGATTTGTTGCTTCTTTTGCTGAACTAAACTAACATGGCTGCCCCTTTGGAACTTACTAAGGTTAAGTATGTAACTGGAGACGTAGGACCAATATGCTAAGTTGTCCCTTTCCTTGGTTCCCCCAAGGCCACTCAGACTCCCCAACTCGTTTGTCAGTCCACACAGTGCAGATTTCCCTTCTCTCTGGGCTACTCCCTTTGCTCTGAACCTCCCTGGCCCTGTGCTGTGTGGGCTCTCTGACCCTTCCCAGCGGGCTGCCCTTTCCCAGCCTGTGCCTGTGTTTAGGCTCCCTGACCACTTCTCTTCCCCAGCTCCATCGGCTCTCGCTCCGTGGGCTCCTCTCCTTTCTCCCTACATGCCCAGCTCCCTATGTACCCCCTGCCCTTACCCCACATAGGCTCCTCTCTTCTCCCCTCCCTTCCCTTACCCAGGCTTCTCCCTCTCCCCCCTTCCTTTCTCCAGCCAGGCTCCTCTCCCCAACCCACCCCCTTCACTTTTCCCAGGTGGCTCCTCTCCTCTGCCAAATCCCACCTGCTCTCCCCTTCCCCATCTTTCCTGTGCACAGTAACTTCTTTCCTTTCCACCACCACCACCCTGTCCCTGCATGGCTCCTTCCCTCCCTGTGCACAAGCAGCGATTCTTACCCTCTCTTCAAGTCCTCAGTCCCTGCATGTGCCAGCAGGCGGCAGCCCCTCTGCAATTCCCTCCCACCTTCCCTGTCCCTGTGCACATCTCCTCTCCTCCTCCCTCTTATTCCCTCGCACAGGCCCAGGCTCTTCCTCCAGTTCTCCTCCTCCCTTTCCTTTCCCTGCTGGGTCTCCCCTTCCATGGCCACACACTGTGGGCCTCCCTGATTCCTTTACTGCCCCCAACCCAAAGGGACTGAGTCAAGTCCCTGAAGGCAGCTGTCCAGCCAGGCCATCCCTGTGCTGCGGCTCGGAGCAGGGGTGGGAGATTTAAAAGGGTCCCAGCTGCTCCAGTGGCAGCACTCCACAGGCCAGATGACAGCTCTTGGCGGGCCAGACTCTGGCATGTGGACTGCAGCTTGGACGCACGAGTTCTAAAGTTATTAGGTAGCCCCTTCAGCCAACTCCTATGTCTATCCCTGAGGGAGGCACCCGAACTTTGCCCAGTCACAATGGCATCTTCCCAGGAACTCAGGATACAGCAGCTACTTGGAATAAAGCACAGCAGATGCTTTCACCTACCTTGAGTAACTTTGAGTTCCAAGGAATTTTCTGTAAACTTCAAGAGACAATGGGTCCCTCCCAGGTCTGTTCTCCTGCCTTGCATGGTGCTCCAGCGGTGGAGGGGAAAGAAGAGGAGGGAGTGAGCACTGCTCTTTTAAGGCCAGTCTGTGCTCCCCTGTTGCCCCTTTAAGAGCCTCCTGCTGCCAGGTTTCCCCACTCCCCTTCCAGAGCTCTGTTCAGCACAAATGCTGCTGCTCGGAGAGAACGTGCTCAGGCTCAGAGAGAACGTGAGTCACGGAGCTTTGGGCGGTGACGGCACCTGCTTGGCCGCCAGCAGCTTTGTTCTCAGCTGCTAGTGCTTGCATCCTGTGAGCTGCCAGAGAAATGCTCTGTGCGAGCATGCACCTTAGAGGGAACAGTGCTCTCATGCAGTTTTCTCTAATATACTGGGCAAAGAACATAAAACAGGAGCGCCACTGGCCCGGTAAAAGATCCGGGGCTCAGGCACTGAGACTGGGACTTGGGCATCAAGCACTGTAAACCTGGCACCAGCGATGCCCATGATATAAAACAACATTTGTACAGGAGGTCACTACATGTTCTTCCTTTTGTGGGTGCCCAATTTAAGCTGCAATTGAAGTCACTGGGAGCTGTCTGATCATATGAAATTCTACAAAAATAGTAGGTGCTCTGAAAACTCAGGCCTTAAAAGTCTCAAATAGGGCACCCAAATTTAGTGAATACTTTTGACAATCTTGGCCTTAAGCTTTCTTCATCTCAATTCCGCATCTGCAAAGTGGGAATAATATTTCTTTTGTTCCACCCCTTCTCTGCCTTTTCTACTTAGTTAGACATTTCTTTAGGGACTGTCTGTGTTTGCATGGTCTCTAGCATCATGGGACATGATTTTAACTGCACATTCTAGGAACTATTGTAATAAATAAAAATCATTCATTATGTTAGCAGTTCTAAAATAAAGAGTGCAAATTAACCTCTTCCATAACTCTACTAAATTAAATGGGATTATATCTGGTTAAATTTGTTGCAGTATATTCAGTCTTTTCAAACTCTAAAATTTCGTATTCCTGTCTCTTTCCTGTTGCCCTTATCTTAGACAGATCTAGAACATTGAGAACACACAGATAACGCCTCTAACAATACATATTTAGACAGATACCTAGATAAGAATGCTTGGTTACACTGATTTAGCAGCCATGAGGTGTTTGGTGTCACTGAAGTGGTCCTAAACTGTTTTTGCACCTCTGAGGACTCTTTAAAGCGCTCACTGGATTTTTCTCTTTTTTTTCTACTCTTTTAACTTTTTATTTAAAAAAGAAAAGAAAAGTGGAAATGCAGTGCTAAGAACAAGAAGTCAAGCACAGAACCTTCAGGAATCTCAGAGCAATCATTCTTAATGCTTGGCGGCTATGTTTTATTTCCTTTTTTTTTCTTGTTAACTGTATACTTCGACATTTTATTGTTTCTTATTTTATCTGTACCACATGTATGATAACCTATTTTATAAACCCAGATTTTATAACCTAGCTTTCTTCAGTTTCTTATAATTACTTTTTATTTTATTATAAAACTTGATCTGTTACTGACTCTAAGGCTTCTATTGTTTCCCTATGACGGATGCATCTGAAATAGTAATTTAAAAAAAAATTGTTTGATATCCTGGCACATTTATTTTAAAATGTTGTTACAATTTGTGGATGTTGAAATTCTAATCCAACCACAGTCAATGACTTACTAGAAATGAGTCAAACTAGCTAATAGCAATGGGGAAACAAAATTTTCACAAATGATACTTAAGTTTATGGTAACTTCCAGTGTACTGTTCGCCCGAATTTTCAAACATATTTGTTGTATGAGTGCCATGTCCTATAGTAATGTTATTGATTTCTGTCACATACATGCATATGTACACATATTTAAGAGCAGTTCTATACACTAAATAGCTTCTGAAAATGCAGCTCCTCATTGTTATTTGTATTACAGAAGTGCCTAGAGCTGATATCCAGGCACCACTGTGCTAGGTGCTATACAAACTATGAAGTAAGATTCAATCCTTCTTCCAAAAAGTGACCAGTTCAGATAGACAACATAGGAATAGAGGAAGAGAAAGGAAATAGAAATCCACTTTTTAGAAATGGAAAACTGAGTCACAGAATGTTTAAGTGACTTATAGACTCATAGACTCTAAGGTCAGAAGGGACCAATATGATCATCTAGTCTGACCTCCTGCATAGTGCAGGCCGCAAAACCCCACCGACCCACTCCTACAATGACCCTCAAACCCACAACTGAGATATTAAAGTCCTCAAATCATGATTTAAAGACTTTAATACAGAGAATCAACCAGCAAGTGAGCCATGCCCAATGCTACAGAAGAAGGCAAAAAAACCCCAGCGCCCAAGCCAATCTGCCCTGGGAGGAAATTCCTTCCCGACCCCAAATATGGTGATCAGTTAAACCCTGAGCATGAGGCAAGTCCACAACAGCCAGTCAAGAAGAAGTTCTCCGTAATAACTCAGAACCCACTCCATCTAATGCCCCTTCCCACGTCCCTATCATACCCATCACCAGTAGTAAAAGAGAGACAATGGCCAAACTACACTGTCCATCATATCATTCCCTCCATAAACTTATCAAGCTCGGTTTTGAAAGCACCTAAGGTTATTTCCCCCACTACTTCCCTTGGTAGACTATTCCAGAATTTAACTCCTCTGATGGTTAGGAATCTGCATCTAATTTCAAGCCTAAATTTTCTGAAGAACAGTTTGTATCCATTTGTTCTTGTGTCCACATTGACACTGTATTCAAATAATTCTTCTCCCTCCCTTGTATTTATGTCTCTAAAGTATTTATAAAGAGTAACCATATCTCCTCTCAGCCTTCTTTTGAGAAGGCTAAACAAACCAAGCTCTTTAAGTCGTCTCTCATAGGAAAGATTTTCCATTCCACGAATCATCCTTGTAGCCCTTCTTTGCACCTGTTCCAGTTTGACTTCATCTTTCTTAAACACGGGTGACCAGAACTGTACACAATAATCCAAGTGAGATCGCACTAGCGCCTTGTATAATGGTACTAACACCTCCCTATCTCTACTGGAAATACCCCTTCTGATGCACCCTCGGACCGCGTTCACTTTTTTCATTGACACATCGCATTGGCTACTCATTGTCATTCTGTGATCAACTAGTACACCCAGGTCCTTCTCCTCCCCCGTCCTGTTATTTTCCCCCGAAGTGCATGACCTTGCACTTCCTATTGTTGAATTTCATCCTATTTCTAATGCTCCACTTTACAAGGTTATCCAAATCATTCTATATGCTATCCCAATCCTCCTCTGTATTGGCAATACCTCCCAGCTTGATGTCGTCTGCAAACTTAATTAGCACATTCCCACTTTTTGTGCCAAGGTCAGTAACGAAAAGGTTGAATAAGATGGGCCCCAGGACCGATCCTTGGGGAACTCTACTAGTAACCTCCTTCCAGCCAGACAGTTCACCTTTTACTATGGCCCTCTGTAGTCTCCCCTGTAACCAGTTCTTTATCTACCTTTCTGTTTTCATATTAATCCCCATCTTCCCCAATTTAACTAATAATTCCCTGTGTGGAACTGTATCAAATGGCTTGCTGAAATCTAAGTAAATTAGATCCACCGCATTCCCTTTATCCAAAAAATCTTATCTTCTCAAAAAAGGAAATCAGGTGGTCAGGCATGATCTACCTGTTGTAAAGCCGTGTTGTATTTTATCACAGTTACCATTTTCCTCAATATCCTTAAGTACTTTCTCCTTCAAAATTTTCTCCAAGACCTTGCATACTGCTGAGGTCAAACTAACAGGCCTGTAGTTACCTGGATCACTTTTACTCCCTTTCTTGAAAATAGGGACCGCATTGGCAATTCTCCAGTTATAAGGTACAACCCCTGTGTTCACCAATACTTTAAAAATCCTTGCTAAAGTGCTGGCAATTTCATGTGCAAGTTCCTTCAATATTCTTGGATGAAGATTATCTGGACCCCCTGATTTAGTTCCATTAAGCAGCTGAAGCTTGGCTTCCACCTCAGATATGGTAATTTCCACTTCTACATTCTCATTCCCATTAGCTGCCCTACCTCTGTCCCCAATCTCACCATCACCCTCATTAAAGACAGAGGCAAAGTACTTATTTATTCAGCCATGCCTAGATTATCCTTGACCCCATCCTCAGTGTATAGTGGTCCAACCTCCTCCTTCTGTGTTTTCTTTCTATTTATATGGCTGAAGAACCTTTTACTATTGGTTTTGATTCCCTTTGCAAGGTCTAACTCTGCTTGGCTTTTGGCCTTCCTCACTTGATCCCTACATGCTCTGACCTCTAAAAGGTAGTCCTCCTTTCCTGTCCCTCCCAACTTCCACTCCTTGTAGGCCTTGTGTTTCCTCCTAATCACCTGTTTAAGATGTACATTCATCCAGCTTGGTTTAGAACCCATGCTTGAAATTTTTTTTTTTTCCTCTTCTTTGGAATGCAGGCTTCAGATAGTTCCTGCAGCTTTGTCTTGAAGCAGTTCCAAGCATCCTCAATTCTTTGGTCCAGTCCACTTCCCTAGCTAATTCATTTAATTTTTTGAAGTTAGCCCTTTTGAAGTCAGACTCTGGTCACAGACTGATTTTTGTTTACCCTTCCATTCAGTTTAAATTGGATTAGCTCATGATCACTAGAACCTAGGTTGTCCCCTACAACTAATTTCTCTATGAGGTCCTTACTACTGACTAATACCAAATCTAAGATCACGTCTCCTCTAGTTGGTTTGGAAACTGCTTGATAAAGAAATTCATCTGCTATCACCTCCAAGAAAATCTGGGCCCTTTTATTGCTGCTAGCGCATATCTTCCAGTCTATATCTGGGAAGTTAAAATCTCCCATAATCACACAGTTCCCAGTAGTGTTTACTTCCTTAAAGAGTTCTCTATCCATGTCCAAATCAGATCCCGGCGGTCTGTAAAACACCCCGAGCACTAATCCAGGAGAAACTCTAGTAGCTTTCTTCTCCAATGTGATTTTGAGCCAGATAGACTCTGTCCTGCTAATTCCATCACTCTGAATTTCTTTGCATTCTATTGCATCATTGATATACAATGACACCCCGCCACCTTTCCCAAGATCACACAAAAAGTCTATAGCAGATGAAGGAACGGAAACCAAAGCTAGAGTCCCAGACCAGTGCCTTATCTACTAGATGACCCTTCTTCCCTAAGAGCAATTACAGGGACTCCAGCTTTCAGAGTCGATCTGCTCAAGTTTTTAAAGTCAAAATATGGATTTTCTAATTACCAGCTCTGCAAACTCACCATGAGCTCTGTTATTCAAGCTGTGTGCTTTCCTCTCATACAAAGCCACCAGTAACAAAGATTTACAGCGTAATTTATGTCATGGGTTCTAGCTGTGAGATTCTGCTGTCTTCAGATTTTGCTCTTGCTTAAACCTGCACCATCTCATTGCCTTCTTTTCCCTATTCTGCTATATCTACAAATTGCTAAGGGTGCAATTCCTCCATACACAGACTCATGCTAGCTCTTACAGAGCTAACGTGAGTATAAATAGCAAGGTAGTCATGGTAGCATGCATAGCAGCAGCAGAGGTATGGCTTAGCCACCAGTTACAGGCAGGTTTGTAATAAGCACAGGAAAGTCATGACTCCGGTGTCACTATTCACGTTATCACAGTTATATCACTATTTATGCTCACTAGTTCTTATCAAGCTAGTGTGAGTACGCATACAGGAGCAGAGGAATCACATCCATAATCAAGCCTGTTATACCTGTGCTACTCAAATGCCTCAGAACATGCCACTGAAGTAGCATTTGGCTGTATAAATGGAACTTGGAGATCAATTTTATTGATATGTGAGAAGGAACAGAATTCACACACTTACCTTTATTGGCTCTACACTGGTAACAGAAAAAAAAATTGCAGGGAAAAAACCCCTTATTTTCATCAGTAGCATTGGCAGACAGGACTGTGAATACACACAAGGATTAAATCTGTTGAATAAGATGGTGCATAGTTACAGTCACTTTTCAGAAAGGAACCGCACCACATGTACCCCTCATTCTGCTGTGTTTATTAGCTTTGACACTTTGTACATTTCCTTTCCATCCTAAGAGAAAAGAATATTAGAGCACAGCTGTATTCATACTCTGAACGCCAACATGTTGAGACCTGTGGCATCAAGCACGAGGCTAACAGGGAGTCAAGTGGCACTTTTACAGACTACCAAATTTACCCACCCCTTTGGAACAGGCAAAACACTGTTGGTCATTCTTGTGTCGTCATGTAACCCATATGCCTAAAAAGGAGCTCTCTCTTTTAGGGATCTCTTGAGGCTGGGTTATGTTCCCAGGCACTTTTGGCTGCTCAGATCCAGAAGTTTCTGGAAACAAGACATTGTAGCATTTTTGAACATGCTACACAAGGTTTTCTATTGCTGGTGTGGTCAGATGCCACGAGAGCAGCAGTTGAGAAAGCAGCAGGCAGGAGCTACAATGTGAAGAGCCCATGTGTTTGGTGTCCATGGAAGAAGCTGAGCCAAAAATGAACAGCAAGATGTTTACTCCTTTCTATGGTGTCTTCTGCAGCAGAGTTTGTGCACATGCATATGGGACTGATTGCTGGTTAACCAGTAAGCTGACTGGCTGGTGCTGGTTCCAGAGGAGAAAGAAAACCCTGAATGGATTCCTATTTAAGATCCCTGGAAACAAAGAAAAGGATTGCTGCTTCTTGCAACTCAAGGACCTGAACAGAGACCGTAACTGAGATATGGGTGACACCACTTGAACTTTGGGACTCTTAGGCTTCTTTCCTACCATGTTTCTGCGGAGACTGATCTGTTTAAATTCATTTTGGTTTCTTAGGATAAGATTCATTGAGTTAGTAGTTAATAAAGTTCACTGTTACGTCTATTCTAAGTAGTATTTTAACGTGGGATGGTAACCCTGAGCAATCTTTGCTCTGAGTCCCTTTACACTGAACCCTGGGTCTCCAGCTGCTTCTGCATAGGAGTTGGGGCTTGCTTGCTTGCTTTTTGAGGCACTGGAGATTACAACTGCATTCGGAGGGAACCCAGATTTGACCACTGCTAGCTAAGCACAATGTTTTCCCACCATATGACTGACGTCAATCATCATTACTGGGATCGGCCTTTCAGTGCTAACAATTTGCTTGCATGCTGTTCAAATACACTACAAAAGGCTATAGGACTGAGGATCATCCTTCCACTTGGGAACAGACCCTAAGAGGTCCTGAGAGCGCCCACAAGTCACACTGATGTCAAAAGAAGCTGTGGGTTTTAAGAACCTGTCAAAAGCAAACACTAGTGTTTATTTCTTTGAATTTAGAAACATTGGCTGGCAGCAAAGATGTAACCCTGCAAAGTGCTGAGCAACCTCAGTTATGAGTAACGTCTTTTAAGGACATGCTCAGAACCAGGTAGATTTGAGCCATTAATAAACCAAACATTGAATAATTGGTCTTATGAACTCTGCAGAGGCTGAATGTAGAGTAAATCTAAATTCTCCTCTCACACTGATAGGAGACAGCAGAATCACAGAATCCTAGAAGCACAGCAAAAAGGAATCAAAGTGAAGCAGTCAGAATTCTTTACTTATTAACAAACTACATGCCTGATGGAAGGACAGTTGACGACACCATGAATCTGAACTGTAATGCTAAAGTCCTCCTTCTGAGACTTAAATCATAAATATTTTCATTTTAATTCCTTATCATGTAAGAGAGGTTTTGGGTTCTTTTAGGAAGTTGACTTTCATTATTACAAGTTATTTTAATTAGAGAACTTCAGCCATAAAGTGTTGTAGAATTCTCCAATGATAATTGATGAACTATAGAATTAACTACTTTTGTCAAAACCAACCCATGAAAGTAGATTTTTACAAAATACTTAACCTCAAACACAGAATTCACAGGAAATAAGAATTATGTTGTGGGAATATTAACTGGAAAGGTATGCAGGAAAAAATTCATATACGTGGCTCAGAAAAGTATAATTCCCCAGTGGATCCTGCTCTATTTGTCTTGAATACAAACTAATACTGTAGACTTTAATGGCACTTGGCAACCCACAGACACATTATTTTTTAAACTTAGCTCACATTTGAATTAGAGAGCCTGTTACTCAAGTTTGCACTGTGACCTTGTCAGGGTTTCATTTGGGAATAAAAAAAAACCTTTGTCACCTTATAGAGAAAATATATACTCTCTTAGTTAGATTTTACAGAATGAGAGAGATTGATGATGGTAACGTGCTATGATATTATTGTTGCTTTGTTTCTCCAGAATTAGAGAAAACAATGGGTATTTATATAAGCTCTGGGTCCTTCATTAGAAATAATAGACTGCCCCTTAGTTAGTGTACTTACAAACACATAGTTATCCCCCTTATCTAAAAATCATACAACTCAAGTGAAACAAACAAGGAATCTCGTACCACTTAAAGACTAACAAATTTCTTTATCTCATGAGCTTTCATGGGACAAAATCTGACTTCGTCAGATGCCTAGAAGATGGGGGAATTTACAGAATGGGAGGAAAATAAATGCAGGGAAGTGTATTACTTCCAGAATGTGACGTATTACACTTCCCTGCATTTATTTTCCTCCCATTCTGTAAGTTTCCCCCATCTTCTAAGCACCAGATGAAGTGGGATTTTCTCCTATGAAAGCTGATATGATAAAGAAATTTGTTAGTCTTTTAAGTGCCACCAGACTGCTTGTTTGTTTTGCTGAACTAGATTAACACAGCTACCCCTCTGGAACAAAACAACTCAAGTGGTATGTTTTCTGCTAATGCAGTGGATAAAAACATATGTTAAGCAAACCTAATGATGTGGCCAATCCTGTAAAGTGCTCAGCACCTTCCAACAGTCTTCTTAATGAGAGCCTTTCGCATTCAGCACCTCTCAAAAGATGTTTCGCACCTTCAAGATAACAAGTAAAATTCCAGCACATCTGAACGTGGTCTCTAGATTTTTCTCTTTTTTTAATCTATAGGATATCAAATCTATCCTGAGAAATGTGATATCTATGTCTGCTACATAGTAAAATACATACTGGAGGCAGAGAATGTCCTTGCACCTTATTTATTTCTTCCTATGGTAAACTGCAGAGACTGGCACTTAAACTACATTGCTTTGCCAAGTGTATATATAAGTTCAAAAAACATTCACCAAGTAACTGCACATTACATTCAAAAAAAGGGAAAGGAGAAAAGGGCCAGAGACAGCTCTGCATAGAGTACCTGAAGACATAAGCCAAAGAGTAAATTAACATGTACAATATCTAATTGCTTTAAATATTTTCTTGAAGCAGCCATTATTTAAAACAAATCATAATGGCTTGCCAATCAATGCTATAGATTAGTGTTGGTTCTAATTTGGGGAGGAAAACTGATATTGTTATAGATCAGTTGATCTAATTGGAGCTGACCAGGATAACTTTAATTTTCACATAGGAGTTTGATAGTGTGTTTCCAAGACAGAACATGAGTGAAAGATAAATAATTTTTTCTTGAGGACCTGCCTTCTCTTTTTTTCATAATCTCTATATTTGATTTTTAGATGCCGTATTTCTTAATGGGCTACAACCCAAGATGAGTGAAATATTCCAGACTACAAACTGAAGATATTTCAGTAGATTCTTCCTTCTGCTTACACTGGCAGAAAGGAGCAAAACTGGGTCCAACTGGTATTCGCAATATGAAAATGTGGCATGCTAGTTCCTAGACACAGACTATGAGATTAGAAGGGACGAATATGATCATCTAGTGTGTTGTCCTGCACAATGCAGGCCACTGAACCTCACCTGCCCACTCCTGAGTAAACCTGTAATCTATAACTAAATTATTAAAGTCCTCAAACCATGATTTAAAGACTTTAGGGTACAAAAATCCAACAGCAACTGAGTCAACAGCACTCATTCCCTAGGAACCTGCAAAATTGCTGTGCCTGCATACCATAGAGCTGAAGCACTGGAAGACAGGAGGCATTGTGCTGGAGATTGGACTGGTTGGCAGTCACTTGGCTTGGCATGGCATGTTCCCCTGGGGATTTGGGAGAATTCCAATCAGAAATTCACAGAGAAGTTGAAAATGCCTCTTCCAAGTGGCCTTTGTGCCATTAGATAGCGAACAGAGTAGGAGAGATGGCAATCCAAGCAATGGGTTTATAGTCTGCTTCTCCATCCATTCAACAAGGCTATGTAACCCTCCTTTGGAATGAGGATTAAAGAATCAGAGAATTTCAGAGTTGGAAGGGATGTCAGGAGATCATCTAGTCCAACCCCCTGATAAAAGCAGGACCAACCCCACACAGCTCAATTTCACAAAGTATACCTTGGAATTTCTGGAGTAAATTTCCTCATGCTGCTCAGTTCTGGGGACAAAGTTTTATATAAATTACCAAAGAGGCACACTACATGACATACACTTAAATAATGGGGAATTTTGAAGAATAAATACTATCCTATACTATATGTTCAAAATGATGCAGAAGTATAGTAGACACAGCTTAATAGAAATGTTTTGAAAGATTCAGTTTTGTTCCATACATGGGATTTCATTTAAATATTATGTATACAAATGTTACTCGAATGTTACATCTCTGTAATCATTTCCTTCAGCTGAATCGTGGTAACATTTTATGTAACTTTTATTAATGCATAAACATGATTAACTTGCAATACACTGATCTAAAATATTAAAATGCTGAAATGAACATTTAAGAAAAGCCACATCACTAGACATTTCCTAGCTGTCACTGAGTGAGACAGGCAGGAAGTAAGAGCCATAAGCAAATTATGACCCTTCCCCATAATACTAACACCTCTCATTAAATTTGACATGGTAATTCAGCCAAGACATGTCCCAACAAAATGGCCTGATAAGTTGTGATAATCCCTTTAGAGCAACTGAGTAATCAAACAACTTAATAGGAAAAAAAAAAAAACACCGTTTCCTTGAAGACTACCCCAGTAAAGTGTCTGTCCTGATTATTTATGTCTCACTCACATGACTTACACTGCATCTGATTTTAGTTGACTATAGTTATATTAAATTTAGATCAGATGTGAGATACATATTGTCATCTCCAGCTGAGAGGTCTGAGCAGCACTATTAGAAAGAGATTCCCTCCTCCCCACCCTGAGCTTCTGTGCTAAAGCAAACTTACAATTTTCTAATTCAGCCAGAATTTCTCTGCATCACACAGAGACTGAGAAGATGAATTCTGGTTCATATATCAACAAACAGAAATTGCAGAATTTCACTTTCTCTTCCCAATTGAAAATACTCCAAGAATACTGGTAACATAAGCTAAACTAATCCGCCTCTATGCCAGAGTATGCATGGTCTTTGAATTATGGGCGGTATGAAATCCAATGTTCTCCTCCAAACCACTAAAAAAAAAAAAAATAATAAAGTGGAAGCAATGGCAGCAATGAGTCTGGAAAGGCTTAATTAAGAAAGGAGAGAAAACTGAAACCACATTATAGTGGAAGAGGAATTGGGGAAAAAAATACGGTCTTTTACTCAGTTTGAAAAAAAATGTTATTTTAAGCTCTGTATGTGGATTCATTTAATGTTAGGGAAGGTCTACATTGTGGTGGGATTTTGTGGTAGTCGAGGGAGATATGCAAATTACTTAAAATATCTTGCATATCTCCTTTCAACTGCCTACTTATCTGGGTACTTTCAATGCACTGAATCAACAGGAAATGCCTTCCCTTCAACTTAGGGCTACTCCAGTTGCCGGGCGGTATACAGAGACCAACTAACTGATTGACTGAGCAGGTCTTCACAGTTAATTGACAAGGCTGATCTGATGATGGCAAATTTGCTGCCAGCAGTGAAGGCTAGTCCTTAGCGTCATTAAAGTGTTTGTGACATGGCTGTTACTGCTAAAAGTCGACCTACTTTGATAGTGGTCCCACCTACAAAGTCTATGAGATACATTATCCTTTTTCTCAAGGAAATTTATATATCCCTCCAAGCTCTGAGTGCCTACAAATTGTTCATTTAACAGATCCTAGACACAATGGAAGCATTTCACTTGCTTTTCAGCACATCAGAACCACACAAATATAAACAAGTTCTTCACTAGCACAATCCATGGCTTTACTACTTTTAAATGTAGCAAGGATCTTTTCATCTTTTAAAAAATATTAAAAGCATATATGGTTGCAACTCTTGCTGTAGGACAGTTCAGACAGGACCCAATATCAAGAGAGAGAAATGTTTAGGTTCAATTTGTTTGCTGATGACATCAACTAGCATAACAAAGAATCATTGAGATTATGAAAAAATGGGAGCTAAGGATGCAAAATTAAAAAGAGGCAACATAGTTATAGGGCTTTTTGTATCTTCAGAATAACAAGTTCATGACCTGTACTGTGCCGATTCACTGATTCTTACTCTCTGCTGTTTCTAGAGTTTTTGGAGGGATCAGACCAGTGGTCTGTATCACTCCATGTCCATTTCAGTGGGAAAACTATCACCAGCAGCAACTCTTAGCAGTCTTAATAGCCTTTTTCCAGACTTGGCCTTTAGAAGTCCAGTTGAACCCAACCTAAAACATTGAGATTTTATCGCAGGAAAAAGCACAATGATTGTAACACCACTTGTGCTTTTACCAAGTATTTGCTCAAAGGCATAGCAAGGGCCTGAAGACTAACAGTACCAGGTAAAAGAAAATCTGCTAATGGACACTAAAGTGCAGTACATTAGGAAGAGCTATACTTCACCCTTGATATGACAAATTGCTAAAGCCAGTAAACAGATTCCACTCCATGCTAACATAACACACAGCAAAAACACTGCTAAAAGGATGCCTCACTGCTTGGTAGTGAACAAAAAGGGGAGAAGAGGTGAAGGGAAGCTGTCTCCCCGCTTGACCATGAGCAGGAAGTGCACATAATCCAAATGGCAAGTGCAAGCAATTGAAAAGAGCTGGAATAAATTTGTGGGGCCACAGCCTAACACCATTCCCTTTGCATCATGACAAGAGTCAAAGGAATAGCTAGTGATTAGCAGCAGGAGAGGAAGCACTGCTGAAAGAATGGCAGAGTTTCTACTGTGGAGCACACACATTCTGAGTTCATCCCAGAAGCTCTTGCTGCCGCCCATGTCCTCTACCACAGGCTTTTGCTTAAAAGTCAACCAGGCCCTAAACTTGCACAATAGCAGACTACTCTAGGTCAACACACAGTTCTACCCCATTTTTTATTCTATGAACTAAAACTCAAGATTTATTCCACTTCAACAACAGAACGGTAAAAAAAATCTGTGGCTCAAAGTTAATAATACTGAATAGCTATAAATATGTAACCAATGTGTAGAAACACAGCCGTTTAGACTGGAATATAGTTCAGAGCTCAGGTGCTCAGCAAAATCTCACCATAAATTTTACAAGCAGTCCAACAGTAAGGATTTATTTTATTAGTAGTTTCTTCCAGAACAATTTCAGAAAAGTTCAGGGCTATGAAATACGAAGGTATTTAAAAAGCAATATTTCTTTTATATATTTAAAAAAATCAGTTTTATGATGGGGTTGTTTTCTTCATTTTCTGAACATCTGTGCCATTTTAAATATTTCCATGAGCAGGTAACAGAAATATTTTTATTTTAGGAACATCTGATTCTAATTTTAACCGGTATTTGAAACTTTTTTGAAAAAAAGTTAAAAAGGGGAGACTTCATCAGGTAGGACATAAAAGTTCTTATGTCTATAGTTCCAAAGGGGCAGCTGTGCTAGTCTAGTCCCACAAAAAAAAAAAACCAAAAAACAAAACAAAACAAAACAAAACAAAAAAACAGGGTATAACCACATTTGCTCTGATCCCTCAGACAGAGCCAGACATCTGGAGGATCTCCATCAAGCACTCTTCAAAGAGAAACAGTTGATTGGAATTAATATGCAAATTAGATTGTGTGAAAGCAGGATTAAATCGAGACTCTGGGTTCTTTTCCCATTACAACAGATAATTTAACTTCAGGCTTCCCAGGGTTTGAACCTTAACAACTTCTGTGATTTGCTGTGACCTGATCCCATGTTTTACACTCCCTTGCATTTATTTTCATTCCATTCTGTAAGTTCCCCCATCTTCAAAACATCTGACGAAGTGGGATTTTCTCCCACAAAAGTTCATGCGAAAAATAAATGTGTTAGTCTTTTTAAAGTGCCACAAGACTCCCCCCCCCCATGTCTATTAGTCCTCTGAGGAAACAACATGGAAGTCTTCAAACTCCCCAGACCATCAGTGGTAAGAGCATGAATGAATAAAGTCATTGCTGATTGGATTGGGACTTTCTCCCATAAAAGCTCATGTAATAAATAAATTTATTAGTCTTTTAAAGTGCCACAAGACTCCCTATTTGTTTTATTGAACTACATGGATATGGGTACCCTGCTGGAACTTGACAATCGGATAAATGTGTGCGGGAAATTGGTAGAATAAAATTGTATAGGATGTTGAACAAAGGATAGTGGGCAGAGTTGTAAATTGTTAGAGGGCTTCATTTCCTTTAAGCTAGAAATTTATGAAAGGTGAGAAGGACCTCTGATATTGCTGTCCTATATTTTAAAAAAAACCCCAAAAACCTACACTAGTAACTTCCATTTTTCCATCTTTACTCTGGTTGTTTCTCATTTAAGCTGTAAAGATGTGAAAGACGCTACTCAAAAAGGGAAAAATGGTGAATAATGTCTAGTTATTACACAAGAGTATTTATTTGGCATGCCTAAGTTGAAGAAACTAGTTGAAAGTTTCTGGTTGAATTGCCTGTAGTAATGAAAGCATAATTTCTTAAAATAAAATGTAAACACTATCAAGAGTTCTTAAGTATGACACAGACAAAATTAGTTTCCATCTCAAAAGATGCAGAAAATTGATTTCTTCTGATTCAAGATTAAGTGTGCCAGTGGATGAAACTTTGTCCATTGAAACAGAAGAGCATAATGTTGATGAAACTGATAATCCAGCAAGTAAAACAGGTTTTATGTAGTGAGCAGCAGCAGCAGCAGGTAGCTGAGATAATTTAAATCACTCTTTCAGGACCCTTAGCAGCAATTTAATGTCAGGTTCATTTAGGAGCAATACCTCTTTGTCTTCTCCATCCTATCAAAGGGCAAAGATCAATCAATGACAATGCCGAATTTCCAACTTACTTGACAGTAAAAGTTACAGTACATCAAGTTCACATCTTGGCCTTTCTTTATTGCTAACAATGTTTCCTACAACAAAAAAGAGCAATTTAAAGACATGATGGAAGTACTTTCACCTGGATACTGTTCTCTAGACAGATTTAAACTCACAGATCCACTACTAGTCGCTAAATATGAAGAAATGGAGGAAAACTTAAAGGAAGAACTATAAGACACTGATGCGAGATGATTTGGTTGCACATGAGAAATGCCCTAGTAATGGTTGCAATTACCTAAACCTAGAAAAATGATTTCCTACTTAATACTGTTTTTAATGTATCTGAAAAGGAAACAAGAGACTATTGGCTGTGCTCTTTGTGGCACTGCAGAGATCCAAAGCAACCCTAAATCCAATGGATACAGCTCTTGGATGATCTCCCCTTAACTAGCGGGTTCTTGGGTAGCATAAAGCTACTGTAGCAGATCTTACGCCAGCCCCTTTTCCAGCTACCAGTGAAGTGGGAGGGTGACAGGGGCTCCACATTGACCTTTCTATTGGTAGCTGTTGTAAAGCCTCAGGGGGACCACAGCTGCCCCCAAATGGCTCTAATCTGAGCTGTGAAACCACCCCAGAACAGAATGGCCTCTGATCAGTGAAGTGCAAATTGCACCTGTGTGCAACACATTGCTGAATGTCCCTTGGCTGGATCTGAGAGTCTGGCCCATCACATTTGAGCTGTTGAAGTTGTCTATAAAGAATGAAAAGCATGATCTAGAGCAGCATTTCCCAATCAGTGGGCCACAGCACACAGATGTACCATCAGGTCTGAGCACATGTCCCACAAATATTTTTGAAGAGCTCTGGATTGGCTAATTGGCTCATGAATGAATAGTCATGAGTTCAAACTATATTGCAGTGTGCCTCAAATTAATTAAAGGTAATGAGGTATGCCAGGGCACAGAAAATGTTGGGAACCACTGACCTAGAGGTCTGGGCCATTTGCTGGTCCCACAAAAATAAAATGGCTTGGTCTAATTCAGTGGTTACCAACTTGTGGCCTTGGGGCCAAAAGTGACCGATGGGGATTTTCAAAGTGGCCCGCAGCTTCACTCCTGCTGGTTGCAGAAGGGAACTGTTGCCCAAGAATCCCAGCAGAGCATGTTTCTGCAGGGCTGAAAGACCAGTGAAGGCTCCTTGCTGCAGCTGAGGTGATGGGAGATCATTACTCACCAATCCCTGGGCTGCAGCAGGGAGCACAGCAATGTATCTATCTGGGTCCAGAGTCACTGGGGTCTCTAATGGAGCCAGAGGGTGGAGAGCACTGATCTTCCATCTCCTTGTTTGAAGAAGGGAGCCACTGCTAGGGACCCAGGTGTAGCACACAGAACCACAGGACACGTGGTTTCCCTGCTGCAGTCAGGAAGAAAGGTGATCAGTGAGGAGGCAGTCTCCACACTGAACTCCTGTCTGGTTGCAGTGGAGAGGGAAAGGGGACAGATGCTGTGGGGGTTGGGGTGGGATGGTGGCCCTTCAAGGATGTAAAAATGATATCTTTGGCCTCAAGACAAAAATTTTGGGAACCTCTGATCTAATTAATAAAGTATTGGGATCACACAAGGACAAAAATGATTCACAGAAGCTATGGAGCTTTTCCAACACAATGCAAATATGACTGGTCATAAAAACAAAGATCGAATTCTGAGTCCGGAAAAAGAAAAACTGGGTGAAAATGGCTAATTGAATACAACCTTTCTTCTATTCCAAAATTTAAAACTGTGGACTCAAATTTCTAACCTAAATGTATGTTTGCCAACTAAAGTTGTATCACATTTCTCTGACTCAAAACTGTGGAAAACTAAAAGTGAAATTGTAGAAGACTTCTGAGTTCAGAAATGTCATTTTTAAAAATACGTACATTCAGCCACCTCATGTCAATTGAATAAAATTTTAACATACGCAGATTGGTTTGGTCAATACTTTCAGTAGAGGATGGAAAAGAAAATGTCAGTAAAGATGTATTTGTAATTTAGTGGCAGACACAAAAGCATGGCAGTCCTTAGCTAGTTAGTAGACGGGGGATTTGATTATAGTACCCTTACACCATGCTCACAGAATTATATACTTCACATTCTGGACAAAGTTTGTGCTTTTTTTGATATGAGGAATAAATATTCTTTTGCAGTGAATTCATAATATCGATAGCTTTTCTTTTCTTTTCATAAAGCCTTTTGGGGAAAGGTGGAAGAGATTTGCTATTTTGGATCTCTTCCACAAAAAGTGTTTTTTGAAAGGATTGAGGAGAAATCATAACCCTTGAAAAGCATGCAGCGATTACCCTAATACAAAAATATTTTAAAAATTTGCTATTGTTGTAAACTGCTTGTTTAGCATTTCCAATAAAATGTCATCATTTGGCATCAAGGGTAGTCTATGATAAAAAACATTTGGTCCCAGCAGTTTTTAACTGTCAAAAACACTGCATATGTTAGCTGGGATTTATACTTAACTATTGTCCTCCACTCTTTTTCTTTAAATGCATGACACAAGTTAAATGAGACGCTCTGAGAATACCACTGTTTGGCTTTGATCCTTTATTGGGATAATCATTTATTATCTGATTAATTATGGACAGGGCTGCTTTACATAAAACAATACATGCTGATTGGCCTGATAACTCACTTGGGCTTCAAATCACTGCTTCACTTCTAGCAAAATGGAATATCAAGTTTCTTTTTGCCTCTTCCCTCCCCATTTAGATTTTTAGCCTTACTGGGTCATAATGAATGAGCATTTTACTGAAGCACATGTCTACTATTTCAGTTACATGTAAGCCAAATTTTCTTCTGGAAGCAGTAACACATATTAAAATCCATCAAGTGAACAGGCAAATCATAGATTATATGCATAAATGTACATTACTCTCTTCAGTCTATGAGGTCACCCCACTATAATTTCAAGTGTTAGAAAATAACCAAGGCTAGAGTATTTTTAATGGAAAAAAGTAACATCAACCCTTCAGTTTTTGTATCCAAAGAACTTAAAGAAAAAACAAAGATTTTTTTCTATTAAAAAAAGTGATAAGAAATATTCTATTGCAATCACATGAAACAATATTGGGATACAAAAAAGAGTTATAGTCTGCAAAGTGATTGTAAAATAGCACTGTGGGTTCCATGTTAATTATGTCTCAACATCCTGGTTTGCTCTAGGAAATTCACAGTACTGGTAAAGATTGTCAGCAACAGGTGGTGTTCCATTTATGCTGGACAGTGTTTAACAACAAGCATTGATAGGGCAAAGCTGTACACAGAATCACAGGCTCTATATTTGTGCTCCTGAGACTATCTTACATTTTATGTAGAGAATTGCATTTTGTTTTTTAACCTGCTGGCCCTGCAGACAGACTTTAGGATTGAAAAGTCAAGCTTGCAGTCATCACTATTAGTAAAGATTTTGCAGGCTAAATTCTTATCTCTGCTAAACCTGAACCACCCCAAACATTTAGAGCTTACTTAAAAATTATGCTGCTCATGTGAGGTAGATGAGAATTCATCTTTCTCTCTTAGACGTAGACCAGGAGTGGCCAAACTGCGGCTCGTAAGCCACATGTGACTCTTCAAAGAGAAAATGTGGCTCACAGATGATCATGGCGGAGAGAAGCGCAGCATGGTCAGGGATGGTGCGGAGATGCGCAGCATGTCAGAGACAGTGCAGAAGCGGCAGCATGGTTGGTTCCTCAGGGATGGTTTGAAGAAGTGCAGCATGGTCAGAGACAGTGGGAAGCGGCAGCATGGTCGGGGCCTTGGGGATGGTGCAGAGAAGCGTGGCATGGTCAGAGAGGGTGGGGAAAAGTGGTGGCATGGTCGGGATAGCTGGGAGAAGCTAAGTTTTTACTGTATAGGTAGTCCTAGTTTTCATGGTAACCTTAAGTAATTACTGCAATCTGACATTAGCAGGATCAATATTTGACCTCTTTTTATGATAAAATAAAGAGTGCAATGAATTTTAAACTTAGCAATTATGCTTCAGTGTGGCTTTCGAAGGTTTAATAATCAACTTGTGTGGCTCTTGAGTTCCATAAGTTTGGCCACCCCTGAAGTGTAGACTGTCATAGGCAGTCTTAGCACATGGGTAGCATGGGCTGCTGCCTAGGGGCCCGGAAGGGGAGAAGAGCCCCGTGCCACCCTTGCACCACTTCTCTGGGGGCCAGGGAACTGACAGCAGGATGGCAAATCCTGGTGGAGGGACCATGGATCTAGCGGTGGCTGTGGAAGGGGAGCTAGGACACCAGTGGAGGACCCCGCTGCCACCCCAGCCAGAGAGCCGGGACACCAGCAGAGGCCACAGCAAGGCCCAGCAGGGCAGTTGGGGACCCAGCTGCAGCCCCAGTGGGGGAGCTTGAATGCTGGCAGTGGCCCCAGTGAGGCCTGGTATGGGGGTCGAGGATCTGGCACCACCCCAGCAAGGCCTGGCAGGTGGATGGGGAATCCAGGATGCCGGCAAGAATGCCAGCAAGGCTGGACAGGAAGGCTGGGGATTTTTGGTAGCATACCCAGCGAGGAGACAAGGGACCTCGCAGTGGCCCCGGCCAAATCTGGAGGCTGTGCTGGGGGGCTGTAGGCCAGCAAGGGAGCTAGGAGGCCTGGGTGGGGCAGCTGGTGGGGGCCTCAGTGAGACAGGGTGGGTGTAGCAAAAGTCAAGGATGGGGTTCCATCCTTGACTTTTGCCCTGGGTCCCGGAATCCTTAAGACCGCCTCTGCAGACTGTATAGGTCAGGAGTGGCCAAACTTTATGGAACTCAAGAGCCACTTAAGCTGATTATTAAACCTTCGAGAACTGCACTGAGGCATATAGCTGTATTTACCTACTCCAAAACTGCCAAGATTAAAATTCATTGCACACTTTAATTTTATGGTAAATAGAGGGCAAATATTGATCCTACTAATGTCAGATTCTAATAATTACTTAAAGCTACAATGAAAACTAGTCAATTTTAAAAGGGATAGCCATGTTAGTCTAGTCCAGTGAAAAAACAACAAGGAGTTGTGTGGCACTTTAAGACTAACAGATTTATTTTTTGCATGAGTTTTCGTGGGAGAAGATCCCACTTCGTCAGATGCTTCGAAGATGGGTGAACTTACAAAAAGGAATGAAACTAAATGCAAGGGGGGTAAAACATACGACCGGATCCTATGTTTTACCCCCCCCTTGCATTTAGTTTCATTCCTTTCTGTAAGTTCACCCATCTTCGAAGCATCTGAGGAAGTGGGATCTTCTCCCATGAAAGCTCATGCAAAAAATAAATCTGTTAAGTCTTAAAGTGCCACACAACTTCTTGTTGTTTTTTCACATGAAAACTAGGCCTACCTATACAGTAAAAACTTAGCTTCTCTCAGCCCTCTC
The DNA here is from genome assembly GCA_007922195.1 of Podocnemis expansa. Taxonomy (NCBI): domain Eukaryota; kingdom Metazoa; phylum Chordata; order Testudines; family Podocnemididae; genus Podocnemis; species Podocnemis expansa. The sequence goes on from ML681992.1 coordinate 6,458,102, forward strand.
TGACCATGCCACACTTCTCCCGCCCTCCTGACCCCCTTCCTAGCCTACAGCCCTGATGCTGGCTCCCCTGGGCCAACCTCCCACTCCTTCAGGGCCCCCTTATCTGGCTGCTCTGGCAGCTAGGCACTGGCTGGGGCTGACTCCCCTTGCTCTGAGCCCTGCTGGGCTGAGTATCCAATATGGCTCCTCTGGCAGCTAGGCATAGGATGGGGCTCCCACCCCCCCAGGCATGCTCAGAACATGCTGAGGGTGGGAGATGGCTTTCCTCTGGCTTTCTTTCATGAGCTGCACATTTTCATTCAAAAGCCGCACGTGGCTCCTGAGCTACAGTTTGGCCATGCCTGGTATAGGTCTAACAGAAGTAAAAGACCAGTTAGACCACATATAGATTTCTCTCTCATACCATCTTTCATACAGTAAATTGCTCACTGTGACTCATGAGTCCATGAGTGCGTCAAGGGGACGCTAGCTCGAAAGGTACATTACTCTGTTAACTACTCCTATCAGGCCTTGACAAACAACTCACTTCCCACACGCTGCTTTCATACTATTTATCCAAAAAGTGTCTTGTAAGGTATCAAATGAAAACTCACTACACACTGACTATTAATATCACTGTGAAATGAATGTACTGACATTATAAGGAATTGTGTATATGTACTAAAATTATGTTTTAAAGCCCAAACCAAGACAAATAGGCTTTCTGCCATACAAAGCATGTTTATTCACCTGTCCCTGTCCGTGACATACATTAAACCTTGAAAATCTAATGGACACTTCACTGACATGTGAAATCAAAAGGAAAAACAAGTCGATGGATGGGATATGAAATGAACAAGGCAGAACTCTCCAGAAAAATGCAACAGTGAAGAAGAATCTTTTCCGGAGATGCACTTCAACAGGGGGGAGGAGGAGGGCATTTCAGAAGTTAGTGAACTATGTGAGAAGACCAAAGGAGCTATTTTTTACCCATTATGAAGAGAACCTTTTGTATCTATCAACAATCGATCCCCACCATGTCAGGTAGCAATACTGAAAGATGGCTTTAGGTGAAAATTTACTTTAGACAAGGATTTTAGGCTATTAAAGTTAGGTTTAGATTTTGAGGAGTATGTTATATGTTTTGGGTCATATGTAACCTTCTGTTCTCACTCTCTCTTAAAAGCTTCACCTTCATAAATAAATTTATGTTTGTTTTCCAGTATAGAAATTACTGTGCTGTGTTGTTATAAATGTTCTGATCTAGAGTTTTATTAGTTAAAATGCAGGTACTCAAGCCCTTCACGGAGAGCTTACCTGGTCATTTCTCAGAGTGTCCAGGGAGAAGGCCTGTGTACTACAGAGGCTATACTTCAGCGACATGAACAGGTGTTCATTTTACTAACCAGAAGAAAGAGAGAGAAAGATCTCCTCAGAGCCCTGAACTTCCTCATACAGTATCCTACCTCCAGTTATTGCCACCCCTGATGCTTAAGATGGAGAAGACTTCTTTAAAAAACAAACAAATACCTCTCGCAATATGCTGGAGAGAAAAATCCCTTCATTGTGGTGTCCAGCTGAAACCCTGAAGCAAGGTTTTGGAAAAATAAGACAAACTAGAAGTGAGCCCCACTGCTGTTGAGCATAGTTCTCTGCTATCACAAACAGCCCTGCCATACAATAATTCTCAGATTTGTCCAGCTCTCTCTTAACATAACACTGCAAGGCACAGATAATCCAGCAAATTCTTGGAATGTATTGGAGACCATTTTTTTATTTCAAAAAGTGGAGAAAGCTACTGGAGAGAGGCTGTACTCGACTTCACTTTGACAAACAGAGAGGAACTGGTTGAGAATTTGAAAGTGGAAGGTAACTTAAGTGAAAGTGATCATGGATATCGCAGAGTTCATGATTCTAAGGAGTGGTAAGAGAGAGAGCATGAAAATAAAGATGATGGATTTCAAGAGGGCAGACTTTAACACACTTAGGGAGCTGGCAGGTAAGATCTAATGGGAACCATGTCTAAGAGAAAAAACAACTGAAGACAGTTAGCAGTTTTTCAGAGAGACATTATTAAGGGTACAAGAGCAAACTATTCCACTGTGTAGAACAGATATGAAGTATGGTAAGAAACCACTCTGATTTAACCAGGAGATTTTAAATAATCTAAAAATAAAGAAAGAGTCCTACAATAAATCCAAACTAGGACAAATAAAGGATGACTATGAACAAATAACATAAGTACGTAGGGAAAAAAATCAGAAAGACCTAGGAACAAACTGAGACCAAACTAGCTGAAGACATAAAGGGTAACAAAAAAAATTCTTTATATATTTTAGAAACAAGAGGAAGAGCCAGGGCAGCGTAGGACTTTACTCAACAAAGAGGAAAAACAACAACAGAAAATGTGGAAACACCAGAGGACCTAAATGATTTCTTTGTTTTGGTCTTCACCAAAGTTGGTGATAAGTGTATGCCTGATGTAGAGGAGGGCAGTAAAAATGGGATAGGATCAGAAAGTGAAATAAAGTTTGCAGATGGTATGAAGCTGGGAGGGGTTGCAAGAGCTTTGGAGGACAAAATCACAATTCAAAATGATTTGAACAAACTGGTGAAATGATCTCAGGTACACAGAATGAAATTCAAAAAAGACAAGTGCAAAGTTTCACTTAGGGAAAAACAATCCAGTGCACATATACAAAATGGACAATGACTGCCTAGGAAGGAGTATTGCAGAAAGGTATCTGGGTGTCACAGTGAAACTCTAGCTAAGTATTCAACATTATAACATTGTTGCAAAAAAAGCAATCATCATTCTGAGATGCTTTATCAGGAGTAGTTTAAGTAAGACAAAATAAGTAATTCTTCTGCTCTACTCAGCCTGATCAGGTCTCAACTGGAGTATTCTTTCCAGTTTTGGGTACCTCATTCAGGAAAGATGTGGACAAATTGGAGAAAGTTCAGAGAAGAGCAACAAGAACTATTAGAGGTCTGGAACACTTGACTTATGAACATTGAAAGAGCTGGGTTTGTTTAGTCTGGAAAAGAGGTGACTGAGACGGGACATGGTAACAGTTTTCAAGTACCTAAAAGGTTGTCACAAGGAGCAGGGAGACACAGTTTTTCTCCTTAACTGATAATGATAGGACAAGAAGCAATGGGCTTAAATTACAGCAAGGAAGGTTTAGGTTGGACTTTAGGGCAAAATTCCTAACTGTCAGGGTTATTAACTACTGAAATAAGTTGCATTGTCAGGTTGTGGAATCTCCATCCTTGTAAGTTTTTAAGAGTAGGTTAGGCAAGCACCTGTCAGGAATGGTTTAAGAGGATACTTGGTCATGCCATGAGTGCAGGGGACTGGACTCAATGATCTCTCATGGTCTCTTCCAGTTCCTATGAGTCTATGAAAATTAATTGTTTGCCTCCACAGCTGTCCCAGAACCTTAACCCTGATGATTAGAAATCTTTTTCCACTTTCCACCTGAATTTATTCATGACCAGTTTATAACTATTTGTTCATTCGCCAACATTGTCCTTTAGCTTAAATAGCACTTTGCCTTCCCTGATATTCACCATTTAACATATTTATCCCCTCTCATCCTTTTTCTAGACTCACATACAAAGAAAGCTCTTCCAGTCTCTGCTCATAAGAGAATTCCTCCATTCCCCTGATTATCCTAGTAGTTTTTTTCTATACTGGTACCAGTTTGAATTCATCTTTTTTTGGGCATGGGTGATTGGAGCTGTACACAGCATTACAAATGAGGTTTTATCATTGCCTTGTACAATGAAGTTACTACTACTTTATCTCTACAGGAAATGCCTCCCTAATACATCCTAGGATTAGCTTTACCTTTTTCACAACTCCTTCACATTTGTAGCTCACAGGTGTCCTGTGCTCATGCAACACACTGAGTTTTCTCTCTTCCTCTGTTGCTTCCAAATGATGAACTCCCAGCTTGTAGCAGAAATTCTTAGCAAACCTTAGTGAAAGACCTTGCACATTGTATTGCTGAATTTCATCCCATTTCAGTTGTTCCAGTCAAAGTCATTCAGAATTTCCTGCATTATATTTCAATCAAAACCAAAACAAAGAAGGGGTTCTGCAGCACTTTTAAAGGCTAACAAATTTATTTTTTGCATAAGCTTTTGTGGGTGTTATCCCACTTCATCAGATTCATGAAAATGCACTAAATATTCCAAATCATCCACTGTATTGACAATGTCTCCCAACTCTCTATCGTCAGCAAATTTCATTAGCATATTCAGAATCGTAGAATATTAGGGCTGGAAGGGACCTGACGAGGTCATCTAGTCCAACCTCCTGCTAAAAGCAGGACTACTCCCACTGAATCATCCCAGTCAGCATTTTATCCAACCAGTTCTTAAAAGTTTCCAAAGACAGAAATTCCATCATCTCCTTAGGTAACCAATGCCATATCGCCCCCCTAGTAAGAAAGTTTTTCCTAGTATCCAACCTAGACCCATCCAGCTGTAGCTTGAAACTACTGCTCCTTGTTCTGTCCTCTGCCACCACTGAAAATAGCCTAGTGCCCTCCTCTTTGGAGTACCCCCTCAAGTAGTTGAAGGTTACTATCAAATCCCTCTTCAGTCTTTTCTTCTGCAGAGTAAATAAGCCAAGTTCCTTTAGTTTCTCCTCGTAAATCACATGTCCCAGAACCCTAATCATTTTCATTGCCCTCTGCAGAACTCCTAATTTGTCTGTCTCCTTTCTGTAGTAGGGAGTCCAAAACTGGGTACAATATTCCAGATGTGGCCTCACCATTGACAAATAGAGTGGAATAATCACATTCCTCTATCTATTGGCAACGCTCCTACTGATGCAACACAATAAGCTGTTGGCCTTTTTGGCAACAAGGGCACACTGCTGACTCATGTCCAGCTTCCTCTTCACCACAACCCCCAGCTCCCTTTCTACAGAGCTTCTACTTAGCCGATAGGTCCCCAACCTGTAGCAGTACATGGCTTTTTTCCATCCTAAATGCAGGACTTTGCACTTTTCCTTGTTGAACCTCATGAGATTTTGTTTGGCCCAACACTTCAACTTGTCTAAGTCCCCTTGACTCGTATCCCTACCCTCCAGTGTATCTGCCATTCCCCCCAGCTTGGTGTTATCCGCAAACTTACTGAGTGTGCAATCTATTCCATCATCCAGATCATTAGTGAAGTAGTTGAACAAAACTAGTCCCATGATCTACTACAGGGACACTCTGCTTTTACTGGTTGCCAGATCAACACTGAGCCACTGATTCCTGCCCGCTGAGCCTGATGATCTAGCCAGCTTTCTATCCACCTAATGGTCCATTCATCCAAACCATACTTCCTTAACTTGCTGACAAGAATGCTTTGAGAAAATGTATCAAAAGCTTTGCTAAAGTCAAGGTATACCATGTCAATGGCTATTCCCTTATCCACAAAGGGAGTCATCTCATCATAGAAGGCAATCAGGTTGGACAGCCACAATTTGCCTTTTGTGAATCCAGTCTGACTGTTTCTGATCAACTTGTTTTCCAAAAGTGTTTCATAATGGATTCTTTTAGGACCTGCTCCATGATTTTTTCAGGGATTGAGATGAAGCTGATTGGTCTGTAGTTCCACATATCCTCCTTTTCCCTTTCCTTGAAGACAGGCACTATATTTGCCTCTTTCCAATCATCTGAGGCCTCCCCCAATCTCCACAAGTTTTCAGAGATAATGGCCAATGGCTCTGCAATCACATCAGTCAACTCCCTCAGGACTCTCAGATGCAGCTCATTTAGGCCCATAGAATTGTGCATGTCCAGCTTCTCTAAGTAATTCCTAATCTGACATTTCATCATCGAGGGCCACACTCTTTCTCCCCACTCTGTGCTGCCCAGTGTAGTAGTCTGGGAGCTGCCCTTGCCTGTGAAGACTGAGGTAAAAGAAAGCAGCAGCAGCAGCAGCAGCAGCAGCAGCGAGTATTCAGCCTTTTCTGCATCATCCACTTCTAGGTTGCCTGCCCCATTAAGTTAGGGATCTACACCATCCTTTATCCTTTTCTTGTTACTCACATACTTGTAGAACCCATTCCTGGTACCCTTCACGTCCCTTGCTTGCTGCAACTACAATTGCCCTTTGGCCTTCCTGATTGTATTCCTACAGGTCTGAACAATATCATTATATTCCTCCTTAGTCATCCGTCCAAGCTTCCACTTCGCATACATTTTGTGCCAAGATCATTAATAAAAACATTGAAATAAGACTGTTCCCAAGAGCAATTCTTAAGGAAATCCACTAGTAACCTTCCATCATCTTGATGATTCACCTTTCAGCACAACCCGTCACCAGTTCCTCTTAGCCAGTTCTGTATCTATCTCTGAACGCTTGTGCTGACCCCGTCTTCTCTAATTTAACCAATAATTTCTCAGGTGGCACCATGTGAAATGCCTTACTGAAGTCCAATATATTAGATCTACTTCACTTCCCTTATGTAAAAAGTTAATTATTTTCTGATAAAAGGAAATCAGGTTAGATAGGCATGATGTATCTTTGGTAAACCCATGTTATGTTCAGTACTATTTTACCTCCAAGAATTTAATTATTGTTGTCTTCACAATTTGTTCTGAAGCCCTGCATACTACTAAGGTCAGACTCATACTAATAGATCTGCCCAAATAACTTTTTCCTCTTCCTTAAATATAGGCACAACATTAGTTATTCTATAATCACGTGGCATTAACCCCAAATAGATATATTAAAAATACCTTATTTCTAACAATCTCATATGGCACTTCTCATATCATTCTGGGACAGAAATTATTCATTCTTCCCACCCTTATTTTAAAGCATAAAAGTCTAAAATTATTTTCCATCTCAGTTATGGTAATTTCCATTTCTGGGCACTCATTTCCATCAGTTGTAGTGCCTTCATTCATATGTTCCACCTTATCATCCTTACTGAAAACTGAAACAAAATACTCATTTAGTATTTGGGCCATATCTAGATTATCTTTAATCCGCTTACCATCCTCACTGCACAGCAGCCCAAACTCATCTGTCCTTATTCTCTTTTTATTTACATAACTAAAAACCCTTTTATTTATTTTATTTTCCATGGCAAGAATTAGTTCAGCTTTACTTTCAGCAATTCTTAATTTATTCCTACATTTTCTAAATTCCATGATGCAGCTTTCTTTGCTGATCAACCCCTTCTCCCATTGCCTTTAGGCTATCCACTTATTCTTCACAGCCTTTTGAGGTGGTTACTCATCTAGCTGGATCTTTATCTACCAGTTTTTTCCCATTGTTTGGGATGCAAATTTCAGATAGGTTCTGTTTAGTTGATTTGAAGAAATGAAAAGCCTCCTCCACATACAAGCCTTCGAGCTCCACAATCCAATTGATATTTTTAACTAATTCACTTAATTAACCAGTCTGCCCTTTTGAAATGAAAACTATACTTGATGACCAGATTTTATTATCCCTTATATTTAATTTAAGATCAGTCAACTCATGATCATTAAATCCAAGGTTATTTCCCACAAACAGCTCTTCTATAATGTCCTCATTACTTACCAAAACCAAGTCTCTAATTGCATTATCTCCTGTTCATTCACTGAAGATTTGATGAAGAGAACTGTGATCTACTGTATCCAGGAATAAGTGCACCCTAACAGTATTAGTATAATTTAGTCTCAGATCTATAACCAGGAAGATAAAGTCTCCTATTATTATGCAATTCCCAAAAAGTATTTCTCTCTCTCATAATATTAAAGAGATCTCTATCCATACTCAAGTGTGACCCCAGGGATCTAAAACAGATCTCTAATAACAGCCCAACATAACTTCTTTTACTATCCTTCCCCGAAGTTCTTTTGGTCCAAACAGATTCTGTTTTGTCCACACTATTACTACATATTTCTCTACAGTTTACAACTTTGTTGCTGAACAATGCTACTCCACCATCCTTACCTTTATTTCCAACTCTCTCTCAGAGTGCATACCCTCAATACCTGTATTCTAGCAATGACTGTCATTCCACCATGTTTCTGTAATCCTGTAATATTTGCTTTGATCTCCAGCACAAATAATTCCAGTTCCTCCATTTTATTGCTCTGAAACCTTGCATTCATGTAAATTCCAGTATTTAAATTGTCTCCCTCAAACTTCATCCCATCTAGTTTTCTAGATAGACTGAATATAGTCTGTGCACTGAGTGTAACACCTACCTTACTAGAACACCTATCAATATTTATATTTTTTCTCCTTGATGTTCATACTTTTACTTTATGCTGTTCCATATCTCTGAGCAGATCTTTGTTTAGTTGATTTTCTTCCTTCTTCCTGTCTTCTGAAGCCAGCTGTGGAAATTTGACAAGTCTCCTATCACCATTAATTTTTGAGCTTCTGAAGACAGCTATTCTAGCCATACCACATTGAAATTGCTCCTCCAACTAACCACTAGATATTATCCCACCCCAACTTCAACTTTTTCCCCTTCTTCTTTTATTCTGCAAAATAAAACTGACGTTTTAGCTTCAAAACTGTCCCAAAGTATACACCAGATAATAAATGTTTTTGGTCAAACTAATGCATACATTGCTACTCTGTAAGGCATGCAAGTTGAGCATCAATTTCAGTCCTTCACACCCACATTAGCAAGAGCTAAGACATCTCTAGAAGTGTGCACTCATCCTGTGGGAGAATAAGAATCTCTTCCGAATCCATGGCAGAAACCACCCAGCCATTGTGAATTGTGAAGTCGATTATCATGACTCAGAAGGTTTAGGTGCTGTGGCTAACTTAATATAGGTTATCTTAGAAGAGACAAATGTAGTCTAGTGTATTGACCTTGTGACCCAGAGGAGATCTGATTTGATTCATAAGCACTAATGCAATCTACGTACCATACTTAATGCATCTAAAGAACTAGACATAATGATGGCTACCCACCTGTACTAAGTGCTGAGGGGTCTGCTGGTGTCCTCACATAGTATGAATGGAATGTATTAATACACAATCCTTATCATCAAGACCCCAGGGACTCCTGAGACCCTGAATATGGCAGCAGGTTCTGCTTAAAAAACAACTATGGTTCTGCTTAAAAAACAACTGTTCAGTTGTGTCATGGGTTTGTTTTGGAATATTGTGTCTTTCCCTGATACAAAAAAAATATCCTGCTGGAGGCAGATATCAGCCTTGATGGACCACTGGAACAGCAAGTCCTGTATTACATTTAGAAATTGCATCTCAAGAATAATGAAAACTGAGGCATGAAAAAACAGGAATCTTTAGAGACACAATATTTTTCAGTTCTCCTGTTTTTACTAACCACTAAATTGTAAAGAATTTGTTGATAATACTTTGGGGTTCTTAAATATACTTGCTACTTACATTTCATAAAAAATGGATTTGAAGTTTTGTTCACTTCAAAGGCATTATAACAAAGAAACAGGAGACTGAATTTGAGATTAAGAAAAGCAGACACATTCAATTTTTTTCCAAAGCAAAATACCACAGTAGTGCCAGACTAAGGCTGCTAAAGTTATTCAGTGATGCAGAGTGAAGTTTAGATTAGCATGAAAACAAGAAAATGGTTTGACTACATAAAGGATAACCTGAGAACTACAGCTATATTTTATGCAGAAACTAGTGACAAAACCCCTGTGGGGATAATTTAAGGAAAATAATTTTAGATATTTCCATACCTGACAAACATGCTACAAAAATAGGGGAGATCTTCTCATTTCATGTATGCCACATTGTCTCAAAGTGTCACAGCCAGCAATGGTAAGGAACAATTTACCTGAAGATTTCATACTCTGCCCTTTCCTTTTCCCTTCCTTTATTCACTGTCAAGGGGAACCTTTATATGTCAAGTTCTAAAGTGGCAGCCATGGTAGTCTAGTTCAGCAAAACAAGCAAAGAGTCCTGTAGCACTTAAAGACTAACAGATTTATTTCTTTAAGTGCCACAGGACTCCTTGCTTGTTCTGCTTTACTTGCCAGTATCTTTTAAAAAAATCTGGAGAAGGAAGCGCATTTATTTCTCCTATGAGGGATCAAGCACCAGAGTGAGAGCGTTAAGGCTATGTCTGCACTTGCAAGTCAGTTTGAATTAAGGAGGCTTAATTTGAACCAACTTAATACCTGTCTACACTAGGCTTTCATTAGTTCGAATTAAGGAATTCCTTAATTCGAACTAATGAAAGCTTAGTTCAAATTAGTAAGACATGCCAGTTAGTTTGAACTAAGCCCTCAATTAAATCCTTAGTTCAAACTAAGGACAGTGTAGACTAGGAATAGCCCTCAGTTTGAATTTAATAAATTCAGATTAAGGGCAGTTAGTTCAAACAAAGTGGACTAATTCAACTTTAATGTTAAGTTGAATTAGTCCACATTGTTAATTCAAACTAATAAGCTCGAGTTTAGTTTGAACTAAACTTGAACTTATTAGTTCAAATTAATGAACTCAAACTAAGTTTTCCTACAATAAACATAGTCTAAGAAACTTCCTGTTTTTGTATCCAGAACAAGTCAATCTCCAGGTAGCAACAGCTTAGGCTATCCCACAATAGCGTGGAGGTACATTATCAGGTTAAGTGTAAAGAAATAAAATAGGAATATTAAAAAAATAATCAAAGGTCACCATTCATTATCAAGAAATTTTATATCCTGTTCTAAGTAAAGGGAAGGAACATCATAGTAATCTCTGATACCACAATGTATCGACACTTCTAAAATTGTTAGCTATCTACTTCTGACCACTATGGACCTTCACGAGCTGTTAGTCTTACTGAAGAGGTTATCAGTAAAATTGGCAGTTAGTATCAGCTGTTAGTATTTTATATGCTGGAGATGACTTTCTAATAAAAATTGACAGAGACCACTAACAGTTCACCTAAACTACCTTAGAAGAGATATTTTACTCCTAGCAGCCTAGTCAGGCTTTGATCTGGTTGCCTAAGAGCAGACAGCTCTGCATCCTAGTTCTAATCCCTGAGATTTACCGTGAACAATCTATCACTGCTTTGAATAAGAGGACACTTGTGATTACAACAGTGAGTGGTTTTAAACTTAGGGACAGCTTTAAGAATTGAAATTGTTTAAATCTGAAGAATAATACTGTACTGATGAGCTTGTCTATTGGGTAATGATGCAGTAAACTCTCTCTCTCCCCCCAGAACACCACCCATATTGTGAATATAATTATGACATTTACTCTTTACACAAGAAGTCTGAAAATGTTCATTACAAAAATATTTGCTAGTATCCTTCATCTAAGGTAAAAATACAAATTTATTTTTAATGCTGGGTCAATCAAACACATTGCACCATTTTTACCCTTCAAAATCTATTGTTTTGCAGATCTCATAGAATATCTGATGTCATTGGCAATTAAATATATAGTAAAATAACCAAGAGAACAGACTACAAATAGTTGGCCAGAAAGAGGGAGCAACACCAGAAGAAGGAGGGAGCTAAGAAAAGTCAGATTGATGAAGCTGGTAAAGAAGAAATTTTTTAGAAGGGTAATTGAAAATCTTTCACTGGAGCATAGATTTGCCAGTTTCGGCTGGATGTATTCCTAGAGATGTCATCTCATGATATAACATTTAATTAAAGATTAATCTTTGATTCCTGGAGACTCCTGGACAATCCTGGAGTGTTGGCAACTGTGTACAAGCATAAGAGTGACTGGACAGTTTAAGGATTTAGTAATTCCATACAGAGGCTTTCATATCTAGCAAAACAAACAAGAAGCCTGGTGGTACTTTTAAAGACTGACAAATTAATTTATCACATGAGCTTTCATGGGAGAGAATCCTACTTTGTCAGACGCCGGAAGTGGGGGAACTGACAAAGTGAGATTCTCTCCCATGAAAGCTCATGCAATAAATAAATTTGTTAGTCTTTAAAAGTGCCACTAGACTCCTTGTTTGTTTTTCAGGACTAGACTAACATGGCTACCCCTTTGGAACTTTCACATCTAGTCATCAAGTCTGAATCCAGCCTAGACCAACTATTTCTGTCTGTCCGTGTTATCTACATGAGATGACTCTGCAGTCTCATGATAGTTCTAGTGAAAAGGCAGCCACATAATGTAAATCAACACCACTACTGGCACTGTTACCATTTTGGTAATGTCACAGAAAGCCCAAAGATTCAATGATCCATGGAATCTGAGCTTCCCTCTTACCCTTAGAGGTAGCTCCCTCAAGACAGATTAGAAGCATGTTAGTTAGTCTATGAGAGGAAGCTTGTCACTCACTACTGTATTTGCTCTGGGATTGAAAGGATGATTTCTAAGCATCTATAAAGTTCTAATTCAACAAACTCCACACACAAACCCATGTATTTACTTACTAGTTGGGGTGTCCAAGCTACCACTTTTCTGTCATAATTACTGAAAATCCAGCCACTTACCCAATACTATAGTTAGTTCAATAAGGAAAACTTCAATTTTTCCCCAAATGTTTTTAATAATTCTTGTTAATATATAGGCATAAAAACAGTACTGGTTATACAAGGTAATTGGTTTAGAATAAACATGGCGGCTACAGTTAGATATCCAGGTAACACACTACTTTTTCCTCATCAAAGACATCCAAGCAAAATAATCAAATGTCCCTTCCGCAACCCCATCACCTGACAGCAGTTTCAGTGTCACACAATTCAATGACTATGGTATCAGAAGCTTCTAGAAGAGGGGTCTCAAACTCAAATCACCACAAGGGTTGCATGAGGACTAGTACATTAGACCAAGGGCCGCCCCACTGAAACCTTTTCACACAATAATACTGCAAATATTGGTGACAAAAGTGCCATTGCAGGCTGCAGGAAAGACCTTTAGGGGCCACATACGGCCCACGGACCGCCTGTTTGAGACCCCCTGTTCTAGAAGATCAGACTCAGGAACAGGGATAGTTTATGACTAAACTGCGGCCAAGGAGCAATTCTATTTAACTCCTAAAACAGGAGCCATCTTTTTGTTTCATGTTTGCAGCAAAATCAGACTCTGGTCCATGATGATATAGCTCCTCCTGAGCACTGCCATATTGAACACATACCATAAATCAGCTTCCGATATGGGATTCTTAACCACAAAATTGACTGATATGGAAAATGAAAGCAACCATTTGCTGAAATCAGCTTAGAAGCCTGTTCCTCACAATCATCACAGCCAACAGCCCTGAGAGAAAACTGATGGTCTGTAGGAGACTGATTTCTTGCTACCCAGACCTGGCTGGGAGGGTTGATCACCTTCAGAGCAGAAGATAATTGAGGCAATTATGCAGCTTTGCTCTGATAGCAGGGGATGAGCCACTGACTGGTGGAACCATTGATTGGTTTTGTTTGTTTGTTTTTAATTATCCTCCTTCGGATGCCTGATTGTGATTTAATGTCAAGGTACTCAGGAATTAATGTGATGATCATGTCCTGCAGTCACTTATATAGCTATCAGCATAGAGGATGGATTTAAGCAGGAAAAGCAAGAGGAGGATGGGAAGAGTGTACGTATGCATGAGGAACAGGTTAAGGCCCTGATCATGTCAAGTGTCGTGCACTCTGAACATCAATAGAAAATGTTGGGGATCCGGGAGCTCATCATTTCACGGGATCATGCCACAAATGAAAAGAGAAGGACAATTTATTCCACTGCCAACCCTCTCAAAAGGCCACCAAGGGACACTCCTTTCCCCACTTCCAAATTAAACCACAAAACTGTGCTCTGAAGTCTATATAAGGCCATGTCTACACTACCACATACACTGGCAAAACTTGTGTCACTCAGCGGTGTGAAAAGAACACATCTCTCAGCAACGTGAGTTTTACCAGCATAAATAGTAACATGCATTGTACTTTACTCGAAGGAGAGTTTTGCCTTCCGATATAGCTACAACCATCCCTTGAGGTGGTTTTATGTCATCAATGGAAGAGTTCCCTACCATCTGCATAGAGCAACTACATGAGTGATCTTACAGAAGAGCAGTTGTAGTGGTGCTAGCATACACATAGCCTCAGTCATGAAAGAGTGCAATTGAAAACTGGCTACTGTACCATTTTAAAAAAGCTTTAAAATGTAACACAGTGAATGCTAAATATAGTAGAAAAGATTCACTGACCCTTATATAAATCGCCCTGTAGTTTATACTGCCATTTTATTTTATGAAGCTTGACAAATTGGAATACAATTGGTAATCACAGGCACTGAACACCTCATGATGATGAATAAAATATTCCAGTTGACTGGAGTATCATTCCAGTAGCCTTTCCAGGAAATTAACTAGCATTATTCAAGGTACTGAAGGCTATGCCATGTTGTATTACAGTATACGTTCAAATTTCTGAGTGAGGCATTGAAAAGTGCTCTTAATCTTTATTTTGCATTGTTCCCCATCATGGGCTGACAGGGATGCTTGAGGGCATATAGATAAAATTTTAAAAATACACTTTCCTTTAATGATGGTATATTAGAGTATAAAAACCAAAAGTTTAAAATTTAATTTTCCCATCCCCATTTCTACTGGTAATTTACTTTTTTCATGTCTTTCATCCGGGGCACTGAAAACAGGGAAATGAATTTCACTTGCACGTTTTTTTTTCTTGAGTCAGCAGAATACTGTAATATTTGGGTAAACACACAGCAACATTTCCCCTATCTTAATCAGGAGAGGGCCACACCCTCCAGACACTTCTTCCCCATTTTGAAAAGCATGGAAATGCAGCCTTCACTTTCTTTCTCTCACTAGAGTTGAAGAGGGATTGCTACAGCAGGAGAGCTGATAACTCCTTTTTCCAGCACAGTGAGAGACAGGGCTCAAAGATATGCCCAAAGCTACTTGTGGGTAGCAGACAGGCAGCTATTTGAGCTCCATCCCCCAGTCTAAACAGCTCTGCAGCTCCCTTCAGCACAAAAAATTATTTAATTCCCCTCTTTGTCATCTTACACATCATGCCAGCCTCTCTGATTAGGTAAGCTCGGGACAGAAGTCAGTTTATGTAGCCACCTGTCACTTACGTTTGGTACAAGGTAATGTAAATTGTGGTTAGGACTGGACCTGCAGTAGGCTCTGCAGAACAAAGCAATGTGTCTGCTGGGGTGTTACAGGGATTTTAAAATTAAAAGCAAATATCTAAAACAATAAACATTCTAATATAAGTCTTTCTAAGACAAGCAAAGTGTCTTTAAGAAACAGCTACAGGCAAAAGGGTCTCACACAGAGCCAACAGCGATCCAACTCAAGAATAATTCAGAAAAGGTAAATTGCTAAATAAACAATATTTTATTAGTATTACTTTCTGAGAGGAAGGGATTATTGAAGTGGTCAAGTGGACAGAAACTGTAAAATTGCCATGGGCTATCTTTCCCATATGAGGTATCTTGACTTTTGTGAATGTTGAATTTCCAGGTTTTTCCAAAGTATCAGTTTCTATATTTTAAGTTTTTAGTAAATACATAGTAATGGCCAGGCAGACAGAAATATAGTGAGCCTGCAGCATCCAAAAACTTGTCTTTCAGTTTAGCATGCATTTCTTTTAAGCTAATGAGCGTATTATTACATTATAGTGAAATTTTAATACAGTCTTATAAATGTGAGAGAGGCATGGTCTAGTGGCCAGAGCACAAAACTGGGGGCTACAAATTTCTCAGTGTGAGTTCCAGTTCCTTCATTACAGCATATATCAAGTCACAAACTCACAGTTCCTCTAATTCCTTATCTGAAAAATAGAGATAATGATATTTCCCTGGTCATACCACAGGGTTGTTGTAATCAATGTTCACAAAACACTTTAAATATAAAAAGTGTTATAAAAGTGGGTATTATAATCAGGGCTGCAAACTACTAAAAATCAGAATTAATCCTGAGACTAAAAAAATAGTCATGATTAATTGCAGTATTAACAGCACTGTTAATAATAGAATACCAATTTAAATTCAGCATAGAAGTACATCCTCCGGAATGGTGGTTGAAACACAAAGGGGCATGCGAATGTTTAGCATATCTGGCATGTAAATACCTTGCAATGCCATCTATAACAGTACCATGCAAATACCTGTTTTGACTTTCAGGTGACATTGTAAATAAGTAGGCAGCATTCTCTCTCACAGATCTAAACAAATTTAACAAGGAGTCGTCTGTCTTACTGGCTGAACAAGAAGTAGGAACGAATGGACTTGTAGGCTCTAATGTTTTATGTTTTTTCATTTCTGAGTGCAGTTATATAACAAAAATAATTCCACATTTGTAAAGTGTATTTTCATGATAAAGAGATTACACTACTGTACTTATATGGGATGAATTGAAAGTAACTATTTATTCTATTTATCTTTTTCACAGTGCAAGTATTTGCAATTAATAATATAAAGTGAGCATTGGGTATTTTGTATTGTTTTGTCATTGAAATCAACATATTTGAAAATGTAGAAAACATATTTATAATAAACAAATTAGTATGCCATTATTGTTTAACAGTGTGATCAAAACTAAATCATGGCTATTCTTTTAATCTAGTTAATTTGTTTTGCGTTAATCGGTTGAGGTAAGTACAATTAATTGACAGCCCTAATTATCATCATTATTGTGCCTGAAGTATATGAGTCAGCCTGTGTACATTTGTTACTAGGCACCTCTATGAACTAGGTGATTACTAACAAAACATTTGCCAATAGAATAGGTAACAATAAGCTGTTCAACCCAGTTCAATCAGCAAGAACCTTCTCTTGAATGAGGCTGCTGCTTTCATTTAAAGTTCAAGATATAATTTGGCACATTGTTAGGACATATTTTCCAGTGGACAGATAATATTTTACTATTTAGCTAATACTCTTTGTGGTATGTCAACTAATTCTGCTTTGAGAGAGCTGTAAATTTTCTACAGAAAATTTCCTTTGAACTCAGTTTTGGGTACCATATTGATCAGCCCCAGCAGAAGCAATGTGGCTAATGTAGGCACAAAGCATATATTGAAAGGTGACAAAGAGATCTTGAGATAAACTAGAAATACTGAAAAGATTCCAGAATAACCCTTTAAAATCAGGCACTTAGGCAATGCATATGATTAATTTATAGTTATTAGTTTTTCACAGGCATCCATCATTGTGACAATGTCAATGTAACCTTTCCGTAGGCTGAAAAGAAATCAACATAAGACTTTCACAAGTGAAGCCAGATTTTCAAAAGAATCCCATTTGTGCACATAGAATAAAAGTCAATTTTTCAAAAGAGTTTAGCACACATCCACTCCAGTGTGATGCTTTGAAACAGATTTTCGAAAGAATTGAGCACATCTGGGATTGAGCTTTTAGAAAATACCATTCCGCTTATTTACTTCTTTAAGTGGGAGCTGAGTAGTTCTGAAACTCTGGCCTCAACTGCAGATGCTGAAAACAGTTTTGAAAATCTAGCTCTAGTAGTCATCATAAGCATCAGCAACTAGAACCCTCATCATCGAAGTCCATGAAAGTTTTGTGATTACTTTCAATGGGAATAAGACAAAGCTAATAAAGAACATTTCAGAAAATGTTTTTCTTCCAAACAATTTAGTTAGCACACTGCTAACAATGAATCAAACTTAAATCAAAATGCATGTGATACACTAAATATTTATCTAATATTATTGATTTAAAGCATTTAATATTAATATTTATTATCTATAGGCACTAATAGTGCAACACAAGTTGATAGAAAAAGGAGAAGGCAATGTGGAAAAAACCAAGGAGATGGGTAGGGGAAAGAGGCAAGGAGTCTACAGCAGATCACTGAGTAAAGATATAATTGACGATGAAGACAATCAGATTAATATTTAAGAACTATAGATATTGATAAATGTTGCTTTCTTTGCGTAAGAAGTCTGAAAATAAATTGGCTTTGTTATGTAAATGCAACAACTGTGTTCAGCTTATGCACAAAACTTAATCACTGCAAGGCTCAGACATCCATTGCCATGTTGGCAAGTGTTAACGAGCAGCCTGGAAAATAACCTGTGAATCCTGTAACTACAGATTCAGAAAGATTTAATAGCTAACCACACAGTAAGCAGACAACTCTGCTTGCATCTTTCACTTCTGTCTAGAATTAGAAGGAAAGAGAAACAAATGGAGGGGGTAAAAGTTTTTTGTTAATATGAAATCTGTAGAATTTAATTTGTTGAACTAAGTGGATTTTTTTTAATCCCAAAATAAATTAAAAACATATTGCTCCTCAGAACGCTCTGCATGACGTATACACATTAGCAAGTAAGAGTCAAGCTGCCACAGTTCATTTTTCATTACCACTTTTAGAAAATCTGAGAAAAATTCAATGTGTTTGTATTAGATTGGTCAGGAATTTTCAGTAGTAGTGCTTTCTCATCAGAAAATGCTTATTCATCACAGCCAAAATTTCCATTAATTTCTGCTGAAAAACTTGAGGAGTTCTATGCCATTTTCACCTGGCATATATCCACCATTAACCTGCCTGGTTTCCTGCCAGCTAACCTGGATAAAATAGCTGGGGACTTCCAAGTCAGTGGCACAGGAGCAACCCTGCCAAATGGTGATGAGTTCCAGGGTTGTAGCTGTTTTAGTCTATACAGAGCAAAAACAACAATAGTCCTGTGCCAGTGTTCCTTCTAAGTTGCATGGCTGTGCACTTGTTTTCAAACTCCTGCGCAGCTCTGTTGGGTTCCGTGCAGTACAATAAAACAATTCACAACTCCAGGCTGGGGCTCAGACTGGGGCTGCTGCATATCCATGGGCTAAGGAGCCAGGGTTACAGCAGTCATTGGCTCTGTTTCATTTTGGAGGAAATGGAACCAAAATGGTCTGGCTTTTCTTAAACAATTTTTTTCAGAATTTCCCTTCCCCAATAATAAAGCTTGATAAGTCTAGTTTTTGTTTTGAATGACAATTTTACCAAAAGACAGAAAATCCAAGTTTTAGCCACTCTAAAGTTCTGACCCACTCTAAAGATCTTCATTTATCAGCCCATTCCCAGGAATTGATTCATCCTCACCCTCTTGCTCCCAGCTTACCAGACTCCTTAATCATGCACAAAGAAAAAAAAACAACCCCCCCCACACACACACGCAACACGTAGTCATGTGGTAGTTAAAGACTAACAGATTTATTTTTCGCATGAGCTTTCGTTGGAGAAAATCCCATTTCGTCAGACGCTTCAAAGATGACTGAATTTACAGAATGGAATGAAAATGAATGCAAGGGGGTGTAAAACATAGGATCAGTTCACACAGTAACAGCAAATCAGAGTAGTTGTTTGGTTCAAACCCTGGGAAGCCTGAACTCAAATTACCTTTTGAATGGGAAAAGAACCCATAGTCTCGATTCAATCCTGCTTTCACACAATTTAATTTGCATATTAATTCCAGTTCAGCTGTTTCTCTTTGAAGTCTTGATGTCCCAGTCATATCTCTGATGATGGCTTTGTTAACAAATCATTTATTGCGTGATTAGAAAGATGGAAGTGCTCAGCAACTGGTTCTTTTTGTTTTGTGATTTCTGATATCAGTTCTATGTTCATTTATTCTTTTGCACAGGGATCGTCCTGTTTGTCCAATGTATAAGGTGTTGGGGCATTTCTTGCACATGATGGCATAGACCACATTAGTAGATGAGCAGGTAAATGAGCCTTTGATGGAGTAGCAGGCTTGATTAGGACCTATGATGGTATCTATTGTGCAAGATATGTGGGCAGTCTTGGCAGCATGGTTTGTTGCAGGGGTGTTTGCCTGCTTCAATGTTTCTGTTGTTAGATCTGTAGTTGCTGGTGAGTATTTGTTTAAGGTTGAGTGGCTGCCTGTAGGCAAGGAGAGGTCTATCTCCCACAGCTTGAGAGAATGAGGGATCATCATTTAGAATAGGTTGTAGGTCCTTAATGATCTGTTGCAGAGGTCTGACTTGAAGGTTGTATATGATGACTAGCGGTGTTCTGTTCTTTTCTTTCTTGGGCCTCTCCTGTAGCAGATGACTTCAGGGTACCCATCTAGCTCTGTCAATTTGTTTTCTTACTTCCCCAGGTGGTTACTGTAGTTTCAAGAATACTTGATAGAGATTATATAAAGATGTCTGTCTCTGTCTGAGGCATCAGAGCAAATGCGGTTATATCTTAGGGCCTGGCAGTAGACAATGGATCATGTGGTGTGTTTAGGATGGAGGCTCGAGAGGTGTAGGTAACTATACCAATCAGTAGGTTTTCGGTACAGGACGGTGTTGATGTGTCTATCCCTGATTTGTACTGTAGTGTTGAGAAAGTGGATCTCCTGTGTGGAGTGTTCTAAGCTCAAGTTGATCTTGCCCTTTCAGGCTTACTCCTTCCCCAGCTGACAGATTTGCCTTCTCCATGTGAGTATGTTACAGTGGTCTCCTTAGAGCACTGGGTCCAAATCAAAAGGATCTTCCTTTACACTACCCTTTTTGAGAACCATAGACTGTAAAGATATAGGAATGTTTTCTATAGATAATTTGCTTGAGCTTCATCCAGTCTTGTTTCAAAGGAGGGAATTTCATCACTTTCCTTGGAAGATCTCCAGAGCATCTAACAAAGTGGGATTTTCTCCTATGACAGCTCATAAAATAAATATATGGGTTAGTCTTTAAAAGTGCCACCAGACTCCTTGTTTGTTTTGCTGAACTAGACCAACATGGCTATCCTGTTTGAACTTTTCTCCTTATGTTTCTCTAATGCACCCATCATTATAGGATGGGGGTTCTCTGTACTACAACAGAAAAACACAGTTTCAAAAGGCACTATGCTGTACTATTGCAGAAATAGCTATGAAAATCCTCCTGAGTTCCAGATCCCAGGCAGAACTGTCTTTGTCCTCCTCCAGAAAGGGACAGCTGAAGTTTATGACCATGGGTAGAAAGAGAAGCTTCACCTTGGGGAGGCAGCTCCCATCCCATCTCATCTCTTCCACACAC
>ML681992.1:6478994-6516722 GCA_007922195.1 Podocnemis expansa
CTAAGTAGGGTGAAGCCAGGGTGAGAGGGTGGATATGGTCAGGGCCTTGGGCAAAAGAGGTGAGATGGAGAACTAGCCTTCCCAATGGCAAACTTCCCCTGGTGCCTCTCATGGTCCAGGCCCTTTTCAAAGTACCAGACCCGTGGGCAATTGCCCCCTTCATCATCCATCCATCCATCCATCCCCTCTGTTGGCAGGCCTAAGCACTGATGCCACATTCAGCAGAAATATGACCTCAAGTATGCAAACAGTAGCTAGGAGGATTATCTACTTCATCTAAACATCCTTGAGGTCAACAGCATAAGGATAAGAAGCCTGTCGTATGGCAGACACTGATAGGCAGTCAAAGGACTGATAGAGAAATAAGATGAACAGTAACATTTTAAAATAGATGTCTACTTACCTTTCATCTCAATGTGAAAGCCCTGATGATCATTTAAAGTTCATACAGAAACAATATGCAAAAATGAATCATGTTTTAATTGCCATAATATTGTATCATTTACTAAATCTAGAAATTATTGGTAAATCAGGTTTGGGGTATGTCCTGAACAAGCCAATTAGTACACAGAGTAAATCATTCTCTAGACAACTGCTTCCCATAATATTTTTCATAAAAACTGTCTGCATTCATATTTCTTAATGAATCTGATAATTAGCTTTGCACCTGTAATTTCATTCTTTTAGCTAGAAAAGTTACAGCTCTTGCATCCATCCAGTCTTTTTTTGATTTACTTCCAAGCAAAATAAAATATAAATTTTACTAAACAGTGGTAGTAAAATAAGTACTGAATATGCATATTGTATTTTTAAAGTCCTGGGGAGTATATCACTGTTTACTGGATCATATTAATAAAAACACTGTACTTTTCAGCCTGAACAAATGTTGTAAAAGCATGATTATCAAACCTGTATTGTAATCATACCCTTGGACTGGTATACATATTTTGATTCCTCCTTTAGCTGTGTAATTAAGGGTCAAATTAAGAAGTCCTCACTGAAGATGGCAGGAACTGAAGGAGAATACTTCAAAAACTATTTGCACACATTCATCTGAAATTTTAACTAAGCTTCCTGTGTCTGAGTTCACAATTCTTTTGAGTTGTCTTTCCCCAAATATTTTAGCAAACAAGTTTACTAGCAGAAATGTTTGCCAAAATATTGGAATCTAACTGAATTTTACAGAAATTTCTGAAACAGCACATTCTGATTTTGTAATGGTGAATGTATTTGTACCAGTTTCCTATCTACTTAGAAGACAGAAGATAATGAACACATCTCAACCTGTAAATGTTGAATATTCAAAGTTATATGTAATTAAAGCTCATGAGAAACCCGCAGGTTAAAATATTTTCATATAAAACATTTGTTGAGTTGTGAAAAGCCAGAAACTCTGTGGAGCTCATAATCTGTTCACAAAACAATTCATAAACAGAAAACAGGGATGGATCTGATGAATAAAGTGTTCACTGCAAATATTTTCTTCACTGCTTGCTCAGCCAAACCTCCCATTTTCTTCAGTCCACAAAATCACTATGGAACTATTCCCCAGCTCTTAACAGAAGGTTTGTTTGAATAAAGAGCAAAGATTGCAGGTCTCAAAAGATGATGGGGTGAGGGGAGAAGAGAGTACTATGCTCTTTAAAAAATCCTGAATTCAAGTTAATAAATCACAATGATTTTTTCTTTGCACAGTGAATCTTTAATTTGTAACCTGTCCCATTTAGCATTGTTATTAAAATAGATTCTACGGCTTTTAATTGGTTTCCTTATCAGAACCAGAAAAAGAGTTTATTAAAACTAGGGATGGAATAACTTATTTTTCCTAATTTCATATCCAGTAAAACATTATGAATTTGAAAGCCAGACTCTAATATTGTTCTGCTCCTATTCAGCTTAGGTGAGAATGTGGGAAAAAGAGCACACAAGGAACAGAAGAAAAAAAGACTCTTAAAATGAATGCAATTTACAAAAATATCTACATTGTGCATATAATCTCAATAGGGCACCCACGTGTGGCAACCTCCATCCATCTTGAACAATGTCTTAGGTTACATTCATGCTGAAATTGGCAAGTGAGATTGCAACATGTGTGGATTTACCCAAGCTAGCTTTGATCTAGATCAGCATTTCCCAAACCGTGTTCCATGGAACGCTGGTGTTCTGCAGGATGTGAATAGATGTTCCATCAACACATTCCAAGCCCAAGAGTATCCTGTAGCCTAATTAATTTGGGAAACATTGATCTAGATAGATCAAACTAGCTCAAGCAACCAGAGCAGTGAATCCAGCATGAGTGGTGTCCACTCAAGCATGAAACAAGGTCTGGGTGCTCAAGGCTAGTCCATGCTGCTGCAGCTTCCTGGCTATCCATACTCAAGCTAGACAAAAGCTAACAAGTGTGTCTGCATATGCCTCACTGACACCCTCTGATTGCAATACCAACATATACTTAGGGATGCTGGTCATGGATCATACACTAACATCACTTTGAGGTGCTGAGAAGATGCTCACCCATGACTATCTCTAGGGTTTGTGCAAGTTAAATTTTTATAGGGTTTGTATGGGAGAATTGGGGAAACAGCTATATAAGCAACAACAGAACCAGAAGGGTTTTTCTACTTTGTGCCTTGCTCAAGTTCTTAGTGTCTGCTAGCTGCTGCTTTGGTAAAAGGGTTCCTGACCGCTGCCGGGTTGAACAGTAAATCCACCCAGATTGTAGCAGTTCTGGACTCGACAGCCCTCTCCCTGCTTGCAACTGTTTCACATTCTCACAGCACTGGAGCTACAGCTTGTCCTATTCCATGTTTTGCTACACAAGCTGGAAAAGAGAGTGGGTGCTGTGTGTTTGTGGGGAGATGAGTATGGTGGGTTTTGTTTCACTTTTTGAAAAGCAGGAACAGAACTTCCTGGCCAGATCCATCCAGAAACCACATGAAGCACTACACACCTTCAGTAATTTCAGTGCAGATGTCATTGGTTTTGCTGGGATCAGCTTCCATCTCTCCTTCATGAGAAAATATGGCTTTGTATGGCTATTATGTTTTATCCATTTTAAAGCTGGTGTTACTGAGTGATTTTTTTTCCTGGGCTTAAATTTATGTTTGTTTCCCACCTACAAGCAGCCCGTAGGTTAAGCAAGCTTCTCCATCAGAGTTCTCCTCACTCATGAGGGCCTCCAGACATTGTATCTCAGCAGTCATCCTTCACTCCTCTGTGGGGTGCAGCCTGCTCTCCAGCACAGTGGACCAACTCCACAGGCAAGCATGCAAAGCGAGGCAAGTCTTTGCCCACTTTCAGGTGAACAGACCCTGAACTCTCCACAGCATGGATGGGCTCTTATGCAGGCATATAATGCCAGACTCACTGCAGACCACAATAAACAACAAACGTACATGTTCGGTGGCAGCAAATTCATCTAACTCATTCACTCATTCATTCAAAATTTTTGGCACGTCTACACTTCAAACACTGCTGTTGCACCACTGTAGTGCGTAAGTTAAGATGCTACTTTTGTTATTGGGAGGGCTAGAGTTCAAACTAAGCACAGAAGTCTGAACTAACACCGGGTCTTATTAGTTCAGACTAAGTTTTCCTTAGTCCAAACTAATAAAATTTCTTAGGTCAGACTAGCCAAAGCTTAGTGTGGCCATGGGCCAGATTAGTCCAGACTAAGCTTCCTTACTTTGGACTAATTTGGCAGTGTAGACATAGACCTGAACTACTGAGAGCTGCTCACCTCCTACCTGTTTTGTGCCGCCTAGGGCAATAATCAGGATGCTGACCTTGTCTGTGAAGATAGAGACAAAAAAGCATCAAGTACTTCAACTTTTTCCATATCACCTTTCACTAGGTTGCCTTTCCCCATTCAGCAAGAGGCCCACACTTTCCCTGATCTTCTTCTTGTTGCCAAGATACCCATAGAAACCCTTCTTGTTAACTGTCCCATCCCTTGCTAGCTGCAGCTGGGATAGTTTGTTCCTGCACCATCAGTTAGAGTGGGTATGAATAGGGACTTCGAACGGTTAGCACTTTACAAAAAATAATTGCCCCTGTTCACATATTCTCTCCCTCTAAATAACTGGTGTGCATGGGCCCCATCTGCCCTGACCTTGCTAACCCTTGTCCTTCTCCATCCTGGCATGCATATATGTACTTCTTAACCATAGTTTCCACTTCATGCATCTGATGAAGTGGGTTGGAACCCATGAAAGCATCTGTCTGAAGAAATTTGTTAGTCTTTAAGGTCCCACAGGACTCTCATTGTTTTTACCATCAATTAGGTTTCTTTAAAATACTGCCATCTCTCTTGGACTCCTTTTCCCCTTGTTAGCCTCCCAAGGAATCTTGCCCATTAGCTCCCTGAAGGAGTCAAAGTCAGCTTTTCTGAAGTCCAAGATCTGTTCTCCTTTCTTCCTCTTGTCAGTATCCGAAACTTGGCCATCTCATGCTCACTTCTGACCAGGCTTCCGCTCACTTCTACTTTCCCTCCCAAGTCTTCACTGGTTGTGAGCCACCTAGCCCCTGTTAAACGAACCTAACTTCTGATTTAGACAGTAGAGAGATAGCTCTCGTCAAGATAGCTAGAGCCTCTACAGGATGTGGAAATGCACAGGTGCAGCATTTTAAGTATAGACAAGCCTTAAGAGTTGCACAATGCAGCTCATGTTTAGCAAGGTATTAAAACTGAATAAGCCTGGCAGAAGCAGGTCTTCTTTGGGTATTTAGAAGCCTTGCTAAGTTCCTGCAGTATTTTAGTAGATTTTATATAAATCTAGTATCAAAAAAACAGTTTGATTATTTATGAGAAACTTGTGAGCTCTATAGAATTCAATGCAACCAATCATCCTAATTTGCTACGTGCATGCGTGATATGAAGTGTACCATATGACAGAGCACATGAGAGCAATTGGTTGAGTCACCACTGACATCACAATGGCCTAGGAGTCTTGGCATGGCACTGATATATACCTCATTGTAACTGTGTACCACATTATAATTCATAAAGGTGAAATGGCTGAGGATTTAAAAATTGCACAGTAACAGCCAGTGAAACGCAGGGATGGTTCGTTCTGGTGATACGGCTGCCCCCTTTGGAACCTGTCAAAATTATAAAGGTCTCAGCTATGCTTTCAGCTGTTTCCAGTGTTTCATGCCGACTCTTCAGACAATTGTATGTGGTGCTCACTTGGGGAAGAAATCATCTGAAAGTTTACATGAAGGATACGAACTGCTAAGGAAAAGTTTTAGCCGACCATAGAACTTTTGCAAAAAATGTTGTAATTAAAGTGCTATTAATTGATTAAAATCAATACTTCATAAACTTCCTTTTGATTTTCCCCCATCATTTTTGACAGGTTATAACTAGCCTTTCATATTCTTTGTCATGATGGTGCTTTAAAAAGATGCAGGTTAAAATACTCTGGTTTTGTGGAGGTTTTTTAAGTATCAACCTTTGGTTTTGTCTTTCTTGGGAAATGAACCAGCATTAGTGACATAACAGCAGTTTTATTCAGAAGGTTTGTATAATGGTATATGGGTTTGCTTGTGTTTAAACAGTCTAAAAGAGTCAAGGTTGGTGATATATCTTTTATAGGACCAACACCTTCAAAAGATGATCTTGGGAGCTTAAATTCATAGTCTATGAATTTTAGTAAACTCTGGTGGATACTAAAAAACTTTGGACTGAACAGAGACAATGGATTTTTGTTTTTTTTACAACAACCTATAACCTGCTTAACCTCCTCCCTCTTCCATACTTTTCTTTTCCCTGTGACTGGATAGGTACTAACAAGTTACTTCACCTTAATCGGTCCCTTGAAATAAGTGTTAACTACTTAGGCTAAACAATTTGTCCCACAGTGTATTTTACTGTGACATCTGAAGTACATTTCCCAGACCTGTAAGCTTGTAAGCTTCTCTCTCTCATCCAGCAGAAGTTGGTCCAGTAAAAGATATTACCCACTCACCTTCTCCAATATCCTAGGACCAATATGGCTAACAACAACATGAAAATTAAACAGTTTACCCTTCTTTGATTTCAATCCTGGAAGGAGTTGAAGGAAAGTTGTGGGAGCTAAATAACTTTCTGCTCCATTACTTTTTAAGGAAGAAGCATTTCTGTCTTAAGAAAGGGCTCTTGGCTGAGATTCTCACTCCAAAATATAAAGTAGGGAGCCTGGAGAAGAGTAAAAGGACTACACTGGTTACAGTGGGGGGATGATTTCCCCTGAGGAGGAACTAAAGAAAACAGACACTGTCTTCTAAGGATTCTTGCTCAGGCCCTGGAATTGGGACATACTGGAGGCAGAGCTACTTAGCACTGCAGAGTTTCTGAGCAGAGGCAGCTGAGGACATGCTGCTTTACATTAGGTGGCCCTAAAGTATGATAAGGGCCACTCGGTTCCCAAAACAACCCAGACCTGCGGTGGTGCAAAGGTGGCATAAAACCAAATTAGGGACTCACTACCTTTCTGGAATGCACAGCACATAAGTCTCACACTCTGTCTTTCCCTGATAATTTATAGTCAGTATGCCAACCTACAATTACTGTTATGAGCCAGGTTTAGTGATTATTCAGTATTTACTTTCTCTCACTTTACTTTCTCTTTAAAATAAGATTTCAGGATTACCAATCTGTATGTCATTCTGAAGCCTAGAATGTCTGTCAAGCCAGCGTAATGCAGTGGAAGCAGCTACGAGCATGGTTGTGGGCTCTTTTTGTTCACATTATCTTCACGTTCAATCAACACTGCGATTTGCAGTCTTTTATTGTATAAGTTTTAAGTTATGAGTCATTTTTACTTTAAGAATTAAACCTGTGCAATAGCACAATATGTATCTGTGTCACATCAAGTGTCCTAGACCACTGTGATATCAGAGGTAGCTGTCTCCACCAGTCACCACCTCTGCTCTACAGCTAATTTCTATGCAACAACTTCATTGGTTGTATGAAAGGGAATTGCACGGATAATGAATTACTTGGCCATATGGCCTTAGTTCTTCAAAACCAGTGTCTGCTGCTTATGTCCAACCACAAAATAAAACATACATAATCCAAACACTCACAGATGCTGACTGCAATGCAATCTTCTCATCTGCCACCTACACAAATGAACACAACTCTCCCAGAATGATCAAGCCTCACCAACAAATGAGTACAACCCCCCAGCACAATGCACACATTCATCTACCCTCGCTCATGCTTACCATAAATCCATAAATGTGTGTGGCAAAGCCATTAATCCATCACTAATAAAAATTATAAATCAACCAAAATTTAAAAACATCATTCAAATAAATTTATACTGGATTGATCAAAAAGTAGTGTGGAAGCAAAGGAACAGAAGAGTTTGTAGAATGTAGCTGGATTTGAGAAGAGAAAGAAAGGTGTCTGAGACTCTGATTGGTTGAGAAAAGAAACCTGGCCTAAGGGAAGAGCAGGCACAAGGAACTGTAAGGACAGAGGGGGATGACAGTCCAGGGCAAAGAAGCATAGGCTGGGACATTGTCAGCAGCACATAGCTGCACTTCATAGGACCCCTGGGCTGTGACCCAGAGTAGAGCAGGGCTGGGTCCCAAACCCCCTCTCCCCTCCCTGGAGTTTCACCAGTGCAATTGCCCCATAGGGGTAGGACTCAGACATCTGGGATCTGCCCTGACCCACTTCCACTAAAGAAAAGCGTGGGATCCACTGCCGAAAAGCCAGCAGTTTGCCAGAGTATGTGTGTGTGACAAGCTGCTCCCTCCTCCAGCATGCTCCTGTAATGTGATTTGTGTATCTTTCCTGTTCACCCTTACAATGTAACTGCGTATGGTTTAATGCATATATCTGGTCAAGTGTTTTTAAGATGCTCCTGTCATGCTCTACATTACTGTTACCGTAGCATGTTTCCTGCAACACCAAAGAGGTGTACAGATATGAAACATATCCCTAAATGTATTCCACCTGGCTCAAGTGTGGGCAGACAAACAGAGCTGCATTCACATAACCCAGAAGAAGCATGCTTAAAAGAACAACATAGCTAAAATACCTTTGCTCGAGATGGAAGATTCACCTCACTGCTAGATGGGGGGCTGAAGGTGTTTGAAAAGAGAAAAAGACGCACATTGAACTGGACAGGGCTCTTCCATCACTACCATCTTCTAAGCAACACCAAGGAGTGACACCTACCCATACGGCGGGAAGAATCTGGCTACAAAATTCTCAGAAACACTGAAGCAGGCACACACCCCTGCAACAAACCACGCTGCCAAGTCTGCCCACATATCTGCACAACAGATACCATCATAGGTCCTAATCAAGCCTGCTACTCCATCAAAGGCTCATTTACCTGCTCATCTACTAATGTGGTCTATGCCATCATGTGCAAGAAATGCCCCGACACCTTATACATTGGACAAACAGGACGATCGCTGCGCAAAAGGATAAATGAACACAGAGCTGATATCAGAAATCACAGAACAAAGAAACCAGTTGCTGAGCACTTCCATCTTTCTAATCACTTGATGAATGATTTGTTAACGACTGTTGTCAGAGGTGTGGCTAAGACATCAAGACTTCAAAGAGAAACAGATGAACTCGAATTAATATGTAAACTAAATTGTGTGAAAGCAGGATTGAATCGAGACTATGGGTTCTTTTCCCATTACAAAAGGTAATTTGACTTCAGGCTTCCCATGGTTTGAACCTAACAACTGCTTTGATTTGCTGTTACTGTGTGACATGATCCTATGTTTTACACCCCCTTGCATTTATTTTCATTCCTTTCTGTAAGTTCACCCATCTTCAAAGCATCTGATAAAGTGTGATTTTCTCCCACAAAAGCTCATGCGAAAAATAAATCTGTTAGTCTTAAAGTGCCACACGACTCCTTGTTTTTTTAACAAAATTCTCAGTAGCCAAACCTATATGAAAACAACGAGAGTCCTGCATCTCCTTAAAGACTAATACATTTCTTTGGGCATAAGCTTTCATGAGCTCCAACCGACTTTGTGAGATGCAGTGAGTTGGAGCCCATGAAAGCTTGTAACTGAAGAAAATGTGTTACTCTTTACAGTGCCACTGGACTCTCATTGTTTTTGCTGTACACAAACTAACACGGCTACCTCTATGGAAATTAAAACATCTATGGGTAATCTATATATGGGCTGTAACACTGATCTTAGTTTAGAATACAAGTGATCTCTTATTTGATTGTAATTATGTCCTTGATTGGATTAATTATCAAATTTTATACAGATTTGACATATAATCACTTAAAATCATGTTTTAATCAATATTCTTGTAATATCTAAAGCAGTGCAAATGTTGACAGTGAGTATTTGTGAAGACCTGACTGAAAGCAAGGCTACTGTGTATCAATCTTTTTTTGTTAAATTGACAGACAAGGGTAAATGAGCTTACAAGGCCAAGTGGGTGTACACAAACCTTGCAAGACAGAAATTTCCAAGGTTGCATGTAGGGAGTGTACACTGGGGCTCCATCCCATGAGAGACTAGTGAGAGTGCTCTTCCACAGGTCTAGGGCCCGACCATATGCTAGAAGCTGGGCGTGAACTGACCCAAGAGTGGAAGTTCACACAGCAAGGTGGGGTATGCCCGGGCCCTGGAGTGGGGTATTGGGTTTGTATAGCTGCACAGCAGTCCCAATTGCAGGAGGGGAATGTCACTGTGTCTGTATAGACTGGATAGCTAAGAACATGTAGGTGCTTTTACTAGTGTACTCACAAATGAAGCTGAAGGAAATAGCATGTGACAACTCTGAGCGAAATTTAATTTTTCTCTGACAAAGAAAAACCACCAGAGTTTTCAAGACAAATAATCCTGGTCAGTGATGTTTGACCCCAGTATTTGGAATGATACATTGCACATAATTTATCAGTCTTGCTCTTGAACTCAGTTATGTTTTTTTAAGAACTAAGGCAGAAACAAAAGTTGCTAAATTTTAGCTTTAGAGAAATAACTGTCAGTTTGGGGAGTGGAGTTTGAGATGCTGCTCAAAGTATCATAACTGAAGGGGAGGGAGGAAATGTTTATAGTGTGCGCTGAGCCCTATAAACCTAGTATTAGCAAGCTCCACAAGGAAAGCTACAGTTTCTTTACTGAAAGGGGAAAGATATACCAAATATTTACATATGTCATATCTGTGACATTTATTACAATAGAATGGAAACTGTCTCTCCCCTTAAGAATGGCTGGCTCAGGGAGCAGTAACTAGTTAGACAGTTTGCTGTCTAAATGGCAAACACATTCCAGATCAGACATCACTGCTGACCAAAAGTTATCTGGTGACCTATATCCAGCTTCTACATAAATAATCGAAAAATCACAGTTAAAAGAAGAGGAAAAAAAACCAAACCCAACATACCAAAATACCACAACTGCAGCTGGCAGTTCCAGTAGAAACGACTCTCAAATTAATGTCCCTGAGGCCTGGTCTACACTTGCAGTGAAATTTGGCAGCTGTTGACAGGAGACACGCAAGCTACATAGGTCCAAAGGGGTAGCTGTGTTAGTCTAGTTCAGCAAAACAAACAAGGAGTCTTCTGGCACTTTTAAAGACTAATCAGTTTATTTATCACATGAGCTTTCGTGAGAGAAAATCCCACTTCTTTAGAGGCTTGAAGATGGGGAATGTACAGCATGGGAGGAAAATAAATGCAGGGCAGTGTAAG
Source organism: Podocnemis expansa (assembly GCA_007922195.1). Classification (NCBI taxonomy): domain Eukaryota; kingdom Metazoa; phylum Chordata; order Testudines; family Podocnemididae; genus Podocnemis; species Podocnemis expansa. The sequence goes on from ML681992.1 coordinate 6,489,671, forward strand.
TCACAGGATCTGGTCAGACTAAAAAAAACGTGGAGTCGTGTGGCACTTTAAGACTAACATTTATTTTTCACTGAGGTTTCGCGGGAGAAAATCCCGCTTTGTCAGATGCTTTGAAGATGGGTGAACGTACAGAATGGAATGAAAATGAATGCAAGAGGGTGTAAAACATAGGATCAGGTCACACAGTAACAACAAATCAGAGCAGTTGTTAGGTTCAAACCCTGGGAAGCCTGAAGTCAAATTACCTTTTGTAATGGGAAAAGAACCCATAGTCTCGATTTAATCCTGCTTTCACACATTTTGCACATTAATTCAAGTTCAGCTGTTTCTCTTTGAAGTCTTGCTGTCCCAGTCACATCTCTGATGATGGTTATTAACAAATCATTTATTGAGTGATTAGAAAGATGGAAGTGCTCAGCAACTGGTTCTTTTTGTTTTGTGATTTCTGATGTCATTTCTGTTTTCATTTATTCTTTTGCACAGGGATCATCCTGTTTGTCCAATGTATAAGGTGTTGGGACATTTCTGGTACATGATGGCATAGATCACATTAGTAGATGAGCGGGTAAATAAGCCTTTGATGGAGTAACAGACTTGATTAGGACCTGTGATGGTATCTATTGTGCAGAGATGTGGACAGACTTGGCAGGGCGGTTTGTTGCAGGGGTGTTTGCCTGCTTTAATGTTTCTGTTGTTAGATCTGTAGTTGCTGGTGAGTATCTGTTTAAGATTGCGTGCTTGTATGTAGGCAAGGAGAGGTCTGTCTCCCAGTGCTTGAGAGAGTGAGGCATCATCTTTCAGAATAGGCTGTAGGTCCTTAATGATCTGTTGCAGAGGGTTGTATGTGGTGACTAGTGGTGTTTTCTTTTCTGGGCCTCTCCTGTAGTAGACGACTTCGGGGTACCTGTCTAGCTCTGTCAATTTGTTTTCTTACTTCCCCAGGCAGTTACCAGTTACTGTAGTTTCAAGAATGCTTGATAGGGATCCTCAAGTTGTCTGTCTCTGTCTGAGGGATCAGAGCAAATGGAATTATATCTTAGGGCCTGGCTGTAGACAACAGATCATGTGGTGTGTTTAGGATGAAGGCTCGAGGGGTGTAGGTAACTATACCGATCAGTAGGTTTTCAGTACAGGGTTGTGTTGATGTGTCTATCCCTGATTTGTACTGTAGTGTCAAGAAAGTGGATCTCCTGTGTGGAATGTTCCAGGCTCAATTTGATTTGGAGTGGAAATTGTTGAAATCTCTGAAAATCTTCAAGAGCATCCCTGTCCAGATGATGAAGATGTCATCGATGTAGCATAGGTAAAGAAGAGGTGTTTTGGGATGAGATCTGAGGAAATGATGTTCTAAGTCACCCATAAAGATGTTGGCATATTGTGGAGCCATGTGAGTGCCCATAGCAGTGCCACTGACTTGGAGGTATAAATTATCCTCAAATCTGAAGTGGTTGTGGGTAAGCACAAAGTCCAGTCACAAGCTGTGCTGTAGCATCATCTAGAATGGTTCATCTAATAGCTTGTAATCCATCCTTGTGTGGGATGTTGGCGTAAAGAGCTTCTACATCCATAGTGGCTAGAACAATGTTTTCTGGAAGCTCACCAATGGACTGAATTTTCCTCAGGAAGTCTGTGGTATCTCAAAGACAGCTAGGGATGTTGATAACATAGGGTCTGAGTAGGGAGTCCACATAGTCAGATACGCCGGCGGTAAGAGTGATTCTAACAATAGAGTACAGCAATTAACAGGGATTTGATGTGACAGACTGACCAGATCCTATGATTTACACTCCCCTGCATTTATTTTACTTCCATCCTGTAAGTTCCTCATCTTCAAGTGGCTGACAAAGTGAGATTCACTCCCATGAAATCTGCAATAAATAAATTTGTTAGTCTTTAGAAGTGCCACCAGATTCCTTGTTTGTTAAGCTACACAGAGTAGCTTGCATATCACCCGTTTATTTCCTAAATTGTAATTAATGTGGCATCCCCTCTGTCCTGGGCCAACTGGAAATGATCTCCTTTTGATGAAGTGTTAATCCTTTTGTGGGGATGGATTAACACCACGTGTAAAGATGAACCCAAGCTAAAGTTCTTAGTACACTGATGATGCACCATGCTCACATCTGTACCCGTTCTTTAAATAATTAGACCAGTAACCAGGACTGCCGCCCTTTCAACCTATACATTCATGTGATTTTTTATTTTATAAAATTGCTTACAAGGGACAACATGCATGTGTTCTGCTCTTTCGAAAAAGTCACAAGGTGAGGTCTAAATTGGTAATATGAAAATAAATTCCAAAGCTGCTCCCTCCACCTTATACATTGGACAAACAGGATGGTTTCCGCAAAAAAGAATAAATGGATACAAATCTGATATCAGAAATAACCATACTCAAAAACCACTAGGGGAACACTTCAATCTTCCTGATCACTCCACTTCTGTTCTGTTAATAGCCGTACTCAAATAAATCAAAGTGTTAAAGAAAAACTAAAATTGCAATCCAAACTGAAATTCATATATAGATGTGACACAGCCAACTCACGGCCGAATAGACTATGGGTTCTTTTCCCACTACACCAGGTAATTCCCTCCACTCTCCCACCCCCACTAATTGCTGTACTCCACTGTTCGAATCCTAACAACTGCTTTGATTTGCTGTGAGTCGAACCTCATATTATGACTTGCATTTGTTTTGCTCCCATTCTTTGAGTTCCCCTATTCAAGCGTCTGACAAAGTGGGATTTCTCCCATGAAATCTCACGCAATAAATAAATTGGTTAGCCTTTAAAAGTGCCACAAGACTCCCTGTTTGTTTTGCTTGTAGGAGGCATTAGCACAAAACAAATGATATCTACAGTACTACTAAGTAGTGCAAATTACCTCTTCTAAATGACCACCAAATTTTAATAGAGTCCAAACAAGATTCATTTATGTTTAAATACTAGAGGTGACATTTTGCACCCGGCCTCCTTCCTGATAATTTTTCATCTCGCCAGCCTTAAATCTCCAAGAATGGACAGTAAGGGACAAGAAAGTATATTTAAAGTAAGAAAATAAAATTCAAGTTCTTCAAACCCAACTTTAGAATTATCTATAGTCATTTCAATAAAGAATTTATAGATAAATGGATGAATGGCTCTCTCTGTTTATAGTGTATCTTTTTTATCAATGCCCTGCCTTTTTATAAAGCCTGTTTGAAAATATCCTAACACTTATCCTTTATATTATAGATGAGGAAATGAACAATTCAATAAAATACATAAGAGGTGATCAGAACTCACTCCTGCACTATACAGGAAGAAAAATACTTTCCCTGCAGCCTTTATTTATGTTCTTTAGTAAAACAAGCCTTATCACTATACAGATATGGAGCGCAACTACTGGGGCTGTATCTTTCTACTCAAAGAAGAGAATAATAAATCCTTTGCACTAGAGTAATGTGACCCAAGAATCTCATAGGTATAGGCTACAATGAGGGCTCAGGTGGACCTATTAGTTCTTCAGCTGTGTGCTTACACACTCACAAGTGAAAACACACATTAAATGGAGCTGGAAGTTGGCATCGTAACTCGACCCCGGAAGAAGGTGTAGTGTTCAGTGAGACCTTAAGAATGTAGGTTTACAGCAATGTGTACCGAAAGAGACTTTAATTAGCTCTGGGGTCTGTCCCAGGATTCCCTGTTTTTTCAATTCTCTCTTCCCTGATATGCTGCTCCTTTGCCATGTAACCAAGAAGCAACTTCCCTGCTTGCAGATCTGGGAAGTTTTGATCTTCATTTTCTGACGGGTCACATCAGCAGCACAGGAGGTGAGCGAGTTGCACACTCTAGGCGGGTGAGGGGAGCCATCCAAGCACAGGCTATGGGGAGCGGAGAGCAGAGGATGTCCTGGCTGCATGGGGTTGGCAGTGGAGGGAGCTTCAGTGCATCATGCACAGCTTGGAACCCTCACAGCTGCGTCACAGCCCTCCAAAGGTTCAGAATTCCAGGACTCGAGCACGGGCCAGCAACCCAAAAGACAAGAAGAGCCATTTTAAAAAAACTTCAATAACCAAGATCCAAAGGGGTAGCCATGTTAGTCTAGTGCAGTAAAACAAACAGGCAGTCCTGAGGCACCTGAAAGACTAACAAAGTTTATTTGTTGCATGATCTTTTGTGGGAGAAAATCCCACTTTGTCAGATGCTTTGAAGACAGGGGAACTTACAGAACAGTAGAAAATAAATGCAGGGAAGTGTAAGTCATAGGAACAGGTCACACTGTAACAGCAAATCAAAACAGTTACAAAGATTCAAACGCTGGGGAACAGCATACAGAGGGAGATGAGGTCACATCACCTGTTGTAATGAGAGGGGTAATTTCCTACCATTTTGTAAATTCCCCAATCTTCAAAGCATCTGACAAAGTGGGATTTTCTCCCATAAAAGCTCATGCAACTAATTAATTTGTTAGTCTTTAAGTGCCAGAGGACTCTTTGTTTGTTTCAATAACCAAGTGTTCTGAGAGCCACAATGGGGATGGGCTTCCAGGAAATTGGGGGAATACAGGCAAGGAGCAGTATATGCTTTGCATTGTATTAGCTCACCAAAGAATGTGACCTTTTTTTTTTTTTTGCTTGCTACAGAGGATTCATCGACCTTCGGACACAACACCCCCACTGACTGCCTTAGCCTGCTTGTAAAGAAGTGTAAATTGTGGGACGACATTCTCTGTACCCATACACTCCTCCACAGTGATGGAGACTGATCTCAAAGCATGGTAGCTCTCCCTGTCCAAGAAATTGCAGTCTGCCATGGAGGACAGAAGAGTGGCACGGGCCCAGGATTGTGAAATGTGGCATCTGCCCAAAGACACTGCTCTGCATGGCTGAGTTCCAGGAAGAACAGCATTCAGACAGGGTCCCTCTACAAGGCCTGCAGACCGTACCTCAAATTGTGGTATCCAGTCCCACCCACTGTTGATCAAGGAGAAGGGGATCAGGGTGCAACATGTGGCTGCCTCCACACCATTGTGTGCTGGCGGAGCTTTGAAAGGAACCCTTTAAGAGACACAATGTCCAGGTCCCATCCCGTACTCCCACCCCAACTGCGATCCCAGAAATGTAAACACAATAAAGCAATACCTGTTTCAAATGTGTGTGTTTATTTTTGGTGCCATGACACTACGCATTGTGGGTAACAGAACAGGAAGGGGATGTCAAGGAGTGTGAGTGGGATGAGACGAGTGAGTGCACAGGGACAGAAGGGTCAGGCATCACTGCTGCTCAGGGCAAATCCCTAGCCCCACCACCGTTGACCGCTTACCATGCTTGTCCCCCAAATAAAGCACCTCCCAGCAATGCCCACCCCCGAACCCACCACCTCCTGTCATGAAAGCCCCTCACAGCCACACACCTCCCATCACACTCACCTGTTGCCAAGCCCCACCTAGTCTGCCCCCCCCACATGCCCACTGACCCTGGGTCCAATCCCTGACCTGCTGCTGGGGGACCCTGCACAATTTGCACCCCTCACAGCAAGCTCCCACCTGGAGGCCCTGCTGTGCAACCCCCAAACCTACTCTGGATCCTCCCTCCACCACTGGGAGACTCTGGCCTGCATCTGGCTCAGGGCTCCTCTTCCCCCCCAATTCCAGGATCCCCAGCTCACCACCAGGGACCCTGCAGCCCACACCCAGCTCTGAGCCCCCCCTCCAGGGCTTTGTACCTACTGCCACCCCAGTTCTTTCCCTCCCTGTTGGAGACACTACATACTGCGATCTGCAGTGTACACCATGCTGCCTGGGCTAGAGAGGGAGGGGTTAAAATTTTCTCTGCCTTAGCTAGGTGATGCACTGGTAGGGGCTGGCTACTCTTCTCTCACTGCCACTGGCAGATCTCAGCTCTGGGCAGCAGAGACAGGCTGAGGAGCCAAATCACTGGAACAGGCAGGAGCTCTGGGGCTGGACAAGAGCCCCTGGCAGGCCAGATCCAGCCCCCGATCTGGAAGTTTGACACTGCTCCTGTAGAAAAACCCTAGATGTATTTGAAACACTGTCAGAAACACTGCGGAGGAGCTGACCAGGCTCCATCCCTGCAGCAGATCTACGCAGCAGGAAAAGCATTTCCTGTTTCGCTGTGAGAAGGCGAGGGAAGAGGGAAATTGCAACATGGGAGGACAGCTGACTTCCCACAAGCCCCAGCACTTTGTTGCACTGTGGGACACCCACCCACAATGCAATGCTTCTAAAGTGGGAGTAACGGCCAGCAGTGGGGATGCAAGCCACCGGAGCATGGAGTGACATGTGGCCATTCTCATCCGGTTTTATTATTTAGACTTCTCAATATTGACATTAGATGGTGCCCAAGTGTAGACACACCTACAGTGTCTTCTAGCAAGAGGTACAGATGCACTGCATGAGGATTACAGCGATCTCCTGAGCCTGGTACATACATTCTAATTCACCAGAGGGTGTCATGTGAGTTCTCAAATCAAAACCTGTGTCACATTGGTCATCAATATCACTGGGAAATGTGCAAATGTGTAAAAAAGTAAGTATATGCATTGAAAAGTATGGTCTTGTAGTCTGTATCTACAGAAGAAGCTGCTGGCTTTTGCCAGAGAAACACCATCTTGGAAGCAGCTGAAAGATAATGAGCCTATCCACAAGGCCAAGATGGCCTGAGCTGACTGAACAACACCAGCAGTCAGCCTTCTCGTGATTTGACCTCTTCTTCCTCTACATGCCGTTCCCCAGTGTTTGAATCTTAACAACTCCTTTGATTTGTTGTTACAGTGTGACCTGATGCCACGACTTACAGAATGGGAGGAAATAAATCCAGGAAAGTGTAAGCTCCCCGATCTTCAAAGCATCTAACGAAGTGGGATCTTCTCCCACAAAAGCTCATGCAATAAATAAATTTGTTAGTCTTTAGAAGTGCCACTGGAGTCCTTCTTTATTATGAGGGATCGTAAAATTTCAAAGAAAAGTACAAGAAAAAAGTAAACAGTTAAAAGTTTGCTATAGTATGGACAAAGACAACACACTGGCATTTTTCTCCTATGAAGTGAATATACTTGATTAAAAAAGAGCCTCAGCCAGGCTTGGCTGAAAATGCTGGAGAGAAATTTGGGATAAGAACGCTTCTTTAGACAGGAGAATAATTCGTTAATTAAGTCTCTGGAAAGCATGTTATGACTTCATTTTGTGTGTAACTATTTCTTTCCAATATTTTTACTTTTTATCACTTGACCATCTCTGTTCTTTGCTGATAAACTTATCCTTGTGTTCACTGTCACTATATGTAAGTACCATGTTGTAAAAGTGGTGGTCCAGAGCTGAATCTTACAAGCTCGTGTGTACTCTTCCTTTGAGAACAAGAGAACTGATAGTTTTGTGGGTTTTCAGTGGATCAGGAGCTGGACACTACAGGGAGAGCTCCAGGAACTTGGGATTTGGTGCACATGTGTTGATAATCTGTACAGAGAGCAAAGGCAGGCCTTGTGTTGCCAGACGCTGGTGGTTTCAGGGAGCTGATCCACAGCCAACAGAGACAATATTTAATGATAAGGGCAGGTGTGCTGAGGTGTCTTCAAATCTGGGGATAGTTGGGAACCATCAAAAACATCACTTACCCACTTAAAGCTGTGGACACATACACAGAGAAGTCAACTTCAGATCTCCCATTGATTTCAACACAAGTAGGTTTAACCCTTCTAAACAAAGTTTCCAATGACATGAAAGAGCAAGAAATGGGCCTTAGGAAAGAAGTTGGGAGAAATTTCAGTGAGTATTGTAATATGGAAAGAATATTCAGAGGTAAATTAAAATGCCACTGAAGAAGTGTCTATTGGGCAATGACAACTATGTCAAACAGTCTTTTCAAACCTACTGCCATTTAGGACTGTGATTAATTTCTCCACTTAGGGTTTATTTATTTATTTATAAGTTTCTCATGCAGACACACACACTCTTTCTCACCCTCACAAACACATAGCTCCAAATGATAATGTTTTTCCTTCCCAGCAAATAAAAGTGATCACAACTTTTCAAGTTTTTGTCAACATTTCAAGCTGTAAGAATGAAGGTATATTAGTAGACCTACACTACTAGCCACTGGATAAAAAACTATTTTAAAAAAATTAAAAAAATAAAATAAAGGAACTCAAAGAACAATGTTGAGAAAGATAGGAAAGGCAGAGATAAATCTAACAAAATGGTAATAAAGGACTACAATTACCAACATACAAAGTTGTCAAATGGTCCAAAAGGACAAAGTTTACAGAAATTAATTTTCATTATTTTAAGTGACTACTTCTTGGCACAAAAACAAACAAGGAGTCCCGTGGCACTTAAAGACTAACAAATTTATTTGTTACATGAGCTTTCATGGGAGAAAATCCCACTCTCAGAGGCTTTGAAAACAGGGAAACTTATAGAATGGGAAGAAATAAATGCAGGGAAGTGAAAGTCATGGGAACATGTCATACTGTAACAGCAAATCCAAACAGTTGTAAAGTTTCAAACACTGGGGAACAGCATACAGAGGAAGATGAGGTCAAATCACCTGTTGTAATCCAATATCCCTGTTAAAAAAATCCAATATCCCCATTAAGTCCTGAAGGAATGCAACTGAATTTACAAATAAATTCAGTTTCAGCAACTTCTCTTTGAAGCCTTGATCCGATATTCATCTGTCTTAGCACAGCAATTAGCAAATCATTAATGGAGTGATCATGAAGATTGAAATGTTGGCTCACTAGTTTTAGACGGTTGTGATTTCTGATGTAAGATTTGTGGCCATTTACTCTTTTGGGAAGAGACTGTCCTGTTTGTCCAATATATAAGGAAGATGGGCATTTTTGGCACATGATGGCATAAATCACATTGGTGGATGAGCAGGTGAATGACTCATTGATGGAGTAAGCTGGCTTGATTAGCTCCTGGAGTAGTGTGTTTTGTGCAGAAATGAGGGCAAAGTTGGCATCGTGGTTTGTTACAGGGACATATGCCTGCTTTAATGGTTCTATTGTTCTGTCTGTAGTTGCTGGTAAGCATCTGTTTCAGGTTGGGGGGCTGTCTGTAAGCGAGGAGAGGTCCGTCTCCCAAGGCTTGAGAGAGTGAGGTATCATCTTGTAGAATAGGCTGTAGATCCCTGAGGATGTGCTGTAGAGGTCTTACCTGGGAGTTATAAGTGATGCCTAGCAGCATTCTGTTTTCTTTCTTGGGCTTCTCCTGTAGTAGACGACTTTGGGGTACCTGCCTGGCTCTGTCAATCTGTTTCTTCACTTTTGCAGCTGGGTACTGTAGTTTTAAGAATGCTTGATAGAGATCCTGAAGGTGTCTGTCTCTATGTGAAGTATCAGAGCAAATGTGGTTATATCTTAGGGCTTGGCTGTAGACAATGGATTGTGTGGTGTGTTTTAGATGAAAGCTTGAGGGATGTAGTTAACTATACCCATCAGTAGGTTTTCAGTATAGGGTGGTGCTTATGTGTTCATCCCTAATTTGTACTGTAGTGTACAGAAAGTGGATCTCCTGTGTGGAGTTTTCCAGGCTAAGTTAAACAGCAGAGTGGAAATAGTTGAAAGCTCTGTGGAAATCTTCAAGGGCATCCCTGCTGTGGGTCCAAATGATGAAAATGTCATCAGTATAGTGTAGGTGGAGGAGAGGTGCTTTGGGATGAGACTTGAGTAAATGTTGAACTAAGTCAGTCACAAAAATGTTGGCATATTATGGGGCCATGCAGATACCCACAGCAGTGCCACTGACTTGAAGGTATAAATTATCTTCAAATCTGAAATGGTTGTGGGTGATCACAAAGTCAAAAAGTCCAGCCACAAGGTGTGCAGTTAGCTCTAGACCACACAAAAGGATGGGATATTCTTAAGTAATACAGAAGCTAATTCAGTGAGTGACATTAGGTGAGCTATTGAGTAATACTGACTGCAATATAATTAGTTTCAATATTCAAGGGGTAGGTAGAAAAGATGACAGAAACTGAACTTCAAAGAAGAAGATTTCAGTCAAATAAGGTTAGTCAAAAAGACCCAAAGGGAAAGGAAAGGAAGTAAAACTCTTTAAGAAATAAAGTCTCAGAAGGAAGGTGTATTGTTGAACAAATGGGAACCAGGATGGTAGAGAGAATACCAATACAGCTAATGGCTGGGAATCAAAAGCTAACAGAAATCTTCCCAAAATTTTGAAAGTTTGATCATACTGGAGCTAGCAAATAAGCACATAAATTATAGAAGGCTATTTGTAAGAGGGAAATTAGAACGGCTAAAATGGATTTTGAACAGCAAATTACCATTGGTGCAAAAATAAGCAATAAACTTTTTTAATATGCATGAAAAACAGGAAAACTGCAAAGCAGTGGGTAGATCTACTAGCTCACCAGAATTTAAAGGAAGCAATTAAGGAATTTGTTTTCTTTATCAGATGAGAAACTAAATGATTGCTGTATGCAAGTCTTCACCTTCGCAGTCTGGGGAGAGTCCTTCATTGGTCCTGCTCTTTTCTGGTAGTAAAAATGAAGTATGCTGGGAAACCGAGGTGACGGAAGTAGAGGAGCTGGAGACAACTGATCTGTCATCAGGTCCAAATAGTGCATTCAAGAGCTCTGAGAAAACTCACACATGAAGTGGGGGCTGAGCTGCTAACAAAACTATACAACAATTTTTGAAGAGGACTGGAGGGTTTCAAATGTGTGACCTATAACTGAAAAAGAGTTCTAGGGGTGATCTGGGGAACAGAACTGCAGACCAGTAAACCTGAGAGATCATGATATGACAGTGTCTAACCAGCACAATTAAGGAAAACCATGTCTCATTAGTGTCTTAAAATTCCTCAGATGTTTCAACACATAAAAGAGAACCAACCAACATAAAACATTAAGACTTCCAAAAGGCCTTTCAGGGTTCCACAGGCAAGGCCACTAAAGAAGCTAGGTAGTCACAGGGTGAGGGGCAAAGTATTGTTATGAAGCAAATATGCGCTGAGAGACGGAAAACAAAGAGCAGGATTAAATGGTCAATTTTCCATACAGTAAAAAGTTAACTGCAGGGTTAGAGCCTCAAGACTCCATACTGGTCCCATGTTTAATGTATTTATTAATAATCTGGAAAGGTAGATGAACTCTGAGGTAGCAAACTTGGGATATTTAGGACCCGAGAGGATTGTCAGGAATTTCAAAGAAATCTAAACTAGGAGAATGGGCAACACAATAGTAAATAAAATTAGGTGTTGATAAATTAAAGTAATGAACATTGCTATGAACAATGTACACATTGTAGGGTTCACAATTAACTGTATTAAATCAGGAAAGAGTGCTGGGTTTCACTGTAGAGGCTCAATGAAAACTTCTGATCAATGTATGCCCATGGTCATAAGAAAGCAACAGGATGCCAGGATACATAAGAAATGAAATCGTGAATGATACAATAATATTATCAGAACTTAAACTAAATTGTGCATATTTATGTGGAATTGTTTATGCGATATTGGTCACTTCCTCTCAAAAGACAATTGTTGAACTCAAGGAGACTCTGAGAATGATGACAAGAATGATCAAGGGTCTGGAAAAAACACATACAAAAAGAGATCAAAGGACAGAAACTGTTTATCTTAGGAAGGAGATAAATGAGTGGGGACAAAAACAGATACAAAATAATGAAAGGTCTAGAGAAGGTAGATCAGAAGCTTCTGTTCTCTCTAGTTCATAATGTAAGAAAAAGAGGGTATTAAAAGCAACTAAAAAAATGGGAAAAATCAAAACTGACAGAAGGAAATCCTTTTTCACAACACAATTACTCTGTGAAACTCATTGTCATAAGAAGTCATTGAGGCCAAAAATTAAACTAGATTCAGAAGGGGACTGGATCATTATGTAGCTGTTGAGTATAGATACAATTAATTAATTAACTATAAAGTTTGTGGAAATGATATCAAATGTTATGCTTCAAGGCTTAGGCCAATCTCTAATTACTATAGACCAGGAAGAGACCTAATGTCATGAAATAACGTGTTCCACCCCCTAACTTCTATCTACCTAAGTGCCAATTTTTAACAGTGATTGTTTCATGATTCACTTCCCTTCCCATTCAAAATCTCAGCATCTTTGGGCACACTCAGAAATTGCTCACATGGAAAAACAGCATTAAGAAAATAATATATTGCTAGCTGTCCTTTAATGTAATCAAGAAACTATAAATAAAGGGCAGAAATGTTTGCTTAACTAGGTCTCCATGCACAATCAAGATGATGTGCTCCAAGCAGCAATAAAAAAACATGAGATTATTGCACATGCAATAGTTAATGGATTACATAGGGCAACATTGCTAAATACTTCTATTTTACACCAGTACACATTTTCATGGTTGTCTAGCAACTATCTAGTAACTCACTATCTCTGCAGGCAACTACTCACTGTAGTTTTGCAACACAGCAGGTCACCAGAGCAGCACTCTGATGTTCCACATAGAACCTCCAGGCTGTAAAATTGATCTCTCTCATGTGCAAATTGAAACGGTCCCTTCAGATAGGCATAGGACGAGTGACTCAATTGTGGTCAAAGAGGCGTTTGCTCTTACAGGTCTGATGGTCATGGGATGAGTGACTCAGCAGTGGTCAAACTGGTGCTTGCTCTTACAGATGTGATCCGTTTTTGTGATGGCTAAATCTGTTGTTGGCTTGTTCAACATAGGTAACCTTGAAATTATTTTTTCCATTCGATGATCACTGTGTTTCCCTAGCATTGCTGACATGGCAACCATCTCTAGGCCTCCAAAGTCCCTGAGAGGCAGAACAGGATACAGAATACATAGAAAAGGGTGGTGTAGCCTCATGCACCCTGCCTTGGTTTACATTTATGTCCACATGCCAGACTGCAATAGCTGATCTATAGCAGTGCAAGAGAATCAGAGAAGTATAGCTGATTCACTCGCACCCTAAAAGCTGCTGATACTAGTAGGCCAACTATTAACCCTCAATCAAGAATCAAGGTCAATCTTTGTAATGCTCTGCTGTGCTAGGGAATTCATTCATGCCAACATACCTCTGGAAATAATATGGTTAACATGGCTTAAGAAAACAAGTGTTATATCTCGCCATGGCATTCTGGTCCTATTTCCATGCCATATATGAAGCTGGTTCCTAAGGAAACAGACAACAGACAACTAACTTATGTGCTTCTCTCTCTGTCTTTTTAATGCCTCATTCTCAGCCTCATTCTTCTGAAATTCTTTTATATTACAGGGTTTTGTTTTCAGTACCTGCAAAATGGCCTTTGGAGTCTGTCACCTGTAATTTTTCTGTGCTTCCTGCAGCTTTCAGACTTGAGTGTTTGAAATTTATTTTAAAGAAACAATGAAATTAAGATTTAGAAACAAGCCTCTTACAACAGGAAAAAAATAAGGTTGTTGCAGAGCTATTTCTCTGTTGCTTTTAAAACAACAATGGGGGATATTGTTCTTTTCTGAAATAACTATCCTGTCCTGCTGCCCCGTAGGAGATACCTACTGTCATCTCCATCCATGAAACCCACGTTCAGAAATAATCTTTTTTGCCAAATTTTTCCTCACTTTTCCATTTTCATCTACTTTTCTGTGAGGCCAGGCAAGGGAACATAAGACTGGCATGGCAGTGAGAAAGTGATTGAAACCCTACTCACGTTGAGGAAATCTGAAGCCCAGCTACTGTAGAAAATAAAGCCCTAAAATGAGTTGTAATCTGGAAAAATTAAACATTGTCATTATGCTCTGCTGTGTTTCCCTTACTGAAAGAAAGGCTCAGAATTCACTTCATACCGTGTTTCTTGGTGGTTGAAAGGACAAAAACTGACAAGAAACTAGAGTATTTTAGAATTAATGTCCATGCTGTGCAAAGGTGTAAAGAGATGCTGGGAATGAGAAAAGAAAAATTCAGTTTCAGAAGAAGATGCCTCCTCCAAGAGGATGACGTATTTCTTCACTTCTGACATCCACTGACTTCCTCTCTTTTAGCAAATAAAGCCCACCAGCTAATCTGATCCATGGAGATCTTTGATGAAAATACAGCAATTTCAATCATCCATAATCCATTCTTTAATGATAGAGCACATTGCAAAAGAATATTTGGGTTTTCCTGTACATGTAATTAGTAGATCAGGAGCAAAAATAAATTTCTGTTTGACCTTTGACCAGGGAGACGAATACTTGTTTAATTCAAATTAAAACGTTCTCTTCCCTAAGTGATGTTATTTTATTCATTCCTCCTGCCCAAACAATGACAATAACACGAGACCTCTGTCAAGGATGAAGTAATTACTTTGTGAGTTATAGTTTCCTCTCCTTGTATGAATCTCAAATTCATTTTATTCTAAACAAAGCAAGGAATTTCCACATCAGTAATTAAACTTTCTCATGTCAAGAACCTATACTATACATCTTCAAGGTTTTCTTAACTCAGCAGTTCCCAGCTTTTTCCTTTATGAAGATCACTACATCATCCATCAAAAGCTTTTGTGAAACACCAGATAAGGAAGCCATTTTAGACACTTTTAACATAGCTTTTGGCTAACAGGAGTCAAACTTCTATATCAAGGGGTATTAAAAATGCAACTATTAGACAAGGATATTTGTGAAGCAAATTACACTGCAAATAATAATGTAACATCAAATATGATACATAAGTGGTATAGGGGATTATATTATTACACTATCTGCAGTGCCATTGCGGACCACTAGTGGTCCACAGGCCACAGTTTGGAATCACTGTCTTACCTAATTTGAATGAGAGAGGAGAATTACTTGGACAGAGATGATTTGGATGGTGATATCCTTTTTGTGAAAATAACATTAGCTCAATGCACAGAACCCAGTAAATACAAAGGTGTTTTGAGAAGGAGCTGGAAATGGAAAGGTCCATTGCTCTGGCCCATGAAAATGACAAGAAATGCAGAATCTTTGTGGTATCTTTGGACACAAAGTAAGATTTCTTGTAGAAGGAACTGACAACATCAACCTTCAGGAAATTATCACCAGAGAACAGAAATTAGATTTTCTCTGTTTATCCTTGTGGGACTTAAGGAACTACTCACATACATATGCCAAAACAAAAGAAAAAAAGCATGTGTTTTTGAACATCTTAAGGAAGCCACATTTTGAGACTGCCAGCTGCAAAATGAGATTTTTTTAGGATTTCAAATACAATCATATCTCATAAAATGTACACGTTAAACAAGCACCAGACCTTCATGAACTATACATGTAAAATACAACAGGGTCTCCATTAATTCATGCTAACAAGACCCATGTCTCTGGTTACATGTTATTGACCAGCCCTCAGGCAATCAGAAGGGAGAAGTATCTGTTGCCAAAAGAGGTTACTGCTGCTAGAGAACATGGGGACCAAAGGAGAGACAACCCTAGAATTAATAAACTAACAGAACCCATTATCTTCCTATAGTTACATGGTATAACAACAAATGGTAGCGTATGAATTACTGGAGAGGTTACATTAATTACTCTCACAGAAACCCATTTACCAAATACCGTAGTTTAACAACTCTCTTTTCTGTGACAGCACAGAAAAATGCTGAAAGATAATTAGTTAAAGCTTTTGTGTTATATAAAAAGTCTAACCTCAAGAATTTTAGGCATGCGAGATCTTCGTTGGGTAGCTAGCCACTGAAGTAGGCCCTTTTATTTCTGTTTCACTGTCTCAGGTATCTTCTGAAGAATAAAAGCTGTTCTGAGGCAAGTTACATATCAGCATCTGCTCCTTAATGAAGCAGGGCAGAAACGAGCTCCTATGTGCATTAACAGTAGTGATCCCTTGTGGCAGATTTTTGCTCCTCATTTGTTAAGTCTACCTGTCAATTATATCTGGAGAGAGGACAACTAATCATTATGGATTACTGAACCTACTTGCTGTAGCAACCTACAGCAAAATAGATTAAAAAAATAAAACAAATTCCCCTTGGAATGTGACAATTCTTTACCACCAGAGCTGGAACAAAACATAACCTTGAAATGGAGAAGAGTCAAGTACAGAACCAGATGCTAAGAGCAAGAACACGGGGAAAAAGTAAATGAGGCTCAGCAATGATATTTGATCCAGTCTGGTTCAGAGCAGAGATTTACTCTATAGCCCATATTTACAATAACAACAATGCTTCAACACTCTATATTGCAAGGTTGCATGTACATTTGAATTTACAAATCCCTAAATCCGAGGGATTTATAATACCACCATAAAATCATGTTCAGTATGACCACAGGCCAAAGGCAGTTTTCTCCTTCACTATAATATGCAAGTATATAAACTGTCAAGTTAGAAACAAAGTATTTTGTGCCTGCACACTAATGTTTCTAAAATACATTTCATAGCACACAGTGTTAGCACTCCAAAGGGGCCGTCCATCCAGTCCTGCTCAACTTGAACAATTTGAAGGATGGTGGTTGGTATGAGAGGCAATGAAGGAAGGAGGATAAGGAGAGGGAGACATTGCCAAGAAAAAGTAAGTGAAAGGTTCTTCGGTGATTGCAAAGAATGGGCCAGGACCACATAAAAGTGAACCATATTTGGATAGGTCTTCTCTGACAAGCTTGAAGACATTACTGAAGAGAATGTTGCAATATTTTTTGGCTCATATTTTACTAGTGCTGTTGTTTGAAAGGAGGAATGAGTCTCCTTGGGAATGCAGGTAGCAATTTTCAAAAGTACTAACTACACACAGATACATAAAAAGGATGTTTTAATAAATCAATTGATAAAGATTAATTTTAAACTAATTATGACCTTAATTTAGTCACTTTATTTTCAACTTAAAAAACAACAAACAAACAAACAAAAAGAGTCAATCTAGCCTTCAATCACTCTGTGATGATTTTTTTTTCATACACAAAATATATCAATTAAGATGGAGTCCCAAACTACTGAATGTCAGCACATTTCTGCTGTCTTCAGTTACTCACACCACATGAGGATCTGGCCTATACATTAAACAGAATTTTACATATTCTGACTTTTTAATTTGTGTGATAACAAAAACAGCAATGTACAGGCACTGTCATTTCTTTTCATTCTTCTCAGAAGATGTTTTCTTTTTGGATCAGAGCACCCGGATCATGCAAACGGAAGATTTCTTAGTTACCCATAAGAATGGACACATGGGGACAGTATGATGTATTCTGGGTCACCAGTCCATGTACCCAAGAGAAGCACTTGTCCTGTAGCACTTAGGGACAATTTAACCTAGTAATCCTAAAGGCTATGCATTAATGATTTCACCTCTACTCTTCCCAGTAATCTAAATATTCATGATCGTTTTGAAAATTAAAAGGTTTTGAAAATTTTTTGCCTTTAAATAAGTAAATATAATAATTTTACTTGTACCATGCCTTCCATCCAAGAGTCTCGAAGTGTTTGTAGCAATTATGAATTAATACTCATAACAGCCCTGTCAGATAGGTAAATAATATTTGTCCTCATTTTATAGACAGGAGAACTGAAATAAAGGGAGATTAATTATTTCTTTTAAATGTAACCCTACTGAAACAATTCACTTGGTTTTATTTTACCATTTTAACTTATTTTTAGCTGTCAAGTTTAAATTCAGGTCAGAAGAAAAATAAAATAGCTCTGAATCAAACTCCTGTGTTATATTTTGATCAAGAATACTTCTCAAGAAGAAGTGAACACATAAAGCTGTGATGGTGAAGCAGAAGTCAATAAACTGTCTTATTTTGACAATTTCACCCATGATGCACTTTTATCTGTAGTCATCCTTTCTAAAGGACACAATCTGGAAAAGCAGCCCAATGAGATCAATGGAAAAACTTGTGAGTGTAAGAATTACTTCATAAGCAGAAAAAAAGACAGAGCACATATATATTATGAATAAAGCCTGTACATGCAGCACTTTCCAGTCACCATCTGATTTGTGTAAACTCTTAACTTAGGTCTTGCCAATAACTAAACCAAGAATAAGTCTAAATAACATCTATATAACCAAGGGGAACAGGTCCTGCACTGGCACATCCCCTCTTCAGAAATTCTCATTAAGGGCCAGATTCCAAAAGCTTTACTCAAATTGAAAAGTACTTTGTTCCATAAATACTCCCATTGAAACAGAAGGTGCTACTCAGCATGAGTAAGGGTATCAGAATCTGACTCCAACTTAGAATGCTCAACATATTAAATTAAAAAACACAATATCAGAGTGAGTAATGCATTAAAAGCAAGTGCTGATGGCCCATGCACCAAAACACACTAGTTCCTGCTTAAAAGCCTTTATGGCTGCCTGGGGCCATTTAAAAGATGCCAGAGATAAATAAGTACAACCACCAGTTTCTGGTTTATAAAAGAAACTAAGTGATCTCAGTAGGTCAACTATGAATGATAAAGAACAACCTAATTTTAGTTAAGGAGTTCTGGACTTCACTCAGACTCTCCCTCCTCATCAGTAACAGTATACCAAAGGAACTGCCGGGGGGGGGGGGGGGCCACGTTAGCCGGGGTACAGCAAAAACAACGAGAGTCCTGTGGCACCTTACAGACTAACAGATTTCTCTGGGCATAAGCTTTCGTGGGCTCCAACCCTGATCAAGTGGGTTGGAGCCCACAAAATCTTATGCCCAAAGAAATCTGTTAATCTATAAGGTGCCACAGCACTCTTTTTTTTTAAATTTTAGTATACAAAGGGGTTATCTAATAACTGAAGTTAGTAATTGAGTTTTTTTTCCTGCATTTTTTCCAAATGCTAGCAGATGTTATTTAATGGTCTTGAGACATTAGATCATAAACTATACTCCTGTCAGACATGCTTCAAATATTGAAACTTCAGAGCTTATTTGCGCATTATTTAAGCCATCCCCTTACAACAACCTCAAGGTAATTCCTATGCTACATTTTAGAGAAACTTAGACACCATTTTAATTTTTAAAAAATTAAAAACATGCTTGTGCATTTCATTAGTGTCTTTTTCCTCTTTTCAATAAAGCTATATATAAACACAGAATTTGCCTAAGAAATAATATTTCTGAAATCCTCTTCCAGATACAACATATGCACAGAAAGTGGCTGACATTTGTCCATATTAAGACTTCATGATGGAGCAATAAAACCAAGTTATATGGGTTTGCTTATCTTCACGGGATTACATGGCATATTTATCCCTCAGGAAGTGACTGACCTTCTCAAAAAACCAAAGCCATTGCATGCAATGAAAACTTTATATTTTGAAATTAAATTACAATTTAATCAGAATTAGTTTATATAAATTGCATAAGGTATGATTATTGTATTTTGTGTATAAACAAACTAAAATTGCCACTGGCATCATAAGCTCTATTACAGTTATAGCTTAATATCCTGATGGTACAAATGTCCATAAACTCGTGCACAGCCATTCAATAGCAATCTTCTCATTTTGATAGTTATTACATAATATTTTTAATAAACAGCCAGATAGACATTAGGTAAATTAGTTTCATTTGACCATGTGATAACTATAAAACAATTCAATTTAAACATATATATTGTTGTGCCCACCTTGCAAATACACATGAGCAACTTTACATTTAGCCCTAATGAGCTCAAAGGGAATAACTCACATGTCAAATTACTCGTGTGCTTAAGCGTTTGAGGAATCAGGTGATTTTGTTGTTGTTTTCAATTATGTTAGTTTTGGATCTGCTAGTTTGTCTTTAAAATCTGGCAAGGCAGAATAATTTATGAAGCACTGATTTAAATATTGAGAATTGAATTATTGACAGCGTTCTTCATAAACAATGATAAATAAATTGTGAATCAGCACTTGAAGATACCATATCAAAGAAATAAATGCAGAATCACCTCAACAGCCTTGATTATGGGATGATCCAAAATCCACTGGAGTCAATGGAGTCCATTGATTCAGTGGATTTTATATCGAGGAAAATTTAGTATCATAGGTTCAGGCAGATTGGCTATCATGTAAATTAGACAGCCTAACAAGTTCTAGATATTTTGAAATAGAAATGAAAAAACCACACAGTTATAATCTAGCTTCCATAGAAACAAATCATTCAAAAAGCCTCTTCCAAATTCAAATTAATATTAGTCTCCTTCCCTTGAAGGATTTTTATGATCATCCTACCCCCTTGCTTCCACCTATGTCCATGATCACCATTTGCTAACCTTTTACTCACATCTTTTATTCTGAAAAGTCTGTCATCCACACAAAGTACATCTACTCTGCCATTAAAAACTTGTGGCTGCCCAATGCCGCTGACTCATGCTCATGGAGCTCAGGCTAAAGGACCGTTTAATTGAAGTGTAGACACTCGAGGACAGAAAGCCTCCTCACCTCTCACAGATCCTAGAACCCAGGCTCCAGCCCAAGCACTAATTGTCTACACTACCGATAAATATCTCCATAGCCCGAAGCCCCACATGGATACAAAGATGTGGATATGCATCTGCTCAATGATAGCAACTATCCAGTCCACAATCCGCATGCTAAGTTTTATCTACATTCATAACCGCATCCGCAACCAAGCTTGGGCTCACAGTCAGCATTTTAGTCTTTGATTGGCTCATTCCCCACATGGATCCTGCCCACTTTTTCCTTTTCTTGTTTGCGGTTCACACGCTGTGCTGTTAATCAGATTTCCTTGGCCACAAATGAAATCTCCAACTGACAGCATGACATGAGGACTGCAAACACGAAAAGGAAGAAGTGGGCAGGGAAGTCACAGGGAATAAGCCAAAAAAAGGCCAGCATGCTGACTATTGACAGTGAGCAGTGACTCTCCAAGCCCCAGCCTGCTGTGACTGGGGCTCTGATTGGGTGGCAGACCACAATCAGAGCTGAGTTAGTATTGGCTGGAGCACTTCCTGCTTCCCCTCTGTGCTGCTGATACAGATCAGTGCAGCAGCTGCAGCAATGGATCACACCCTGGGCTGATAAAAGACAGATCCACATCTGCAGATCAATCCACAGCAATGGATCTGCGGTTATCTGCACCAGCATCCACAGATGCAGATAACCACAGATTTGCAGTGGATACCCACAGATCTGCAGGGCTCTAAGCATCAGCTGGGATAAGTCTTCCCCAAGTACCTAATTGCAGTACAGGCATACCCTCATTTTTCTGCCCTTTCCCTCCTCCTGTTAGACACTGAGACTGTGTTGCCACTTCAATAATTATAGTACCCAGAATTGCTGGAACACATCCAGAAAGAATGATTTAAAATAAAATATTCTTTTAATTTCTACTGATTAAAATTCATTTCTGATGCAGGACTGGTAACACAGTTCAGGGATTGTAGCTAGAGATTTTTGTCATATAATTATTTAAATCTATGAGTTAAAAAAATATAGCAGGAGGCAAACTGACAGTAACACAAAATGAGGGAAAGCAATTTGATAGGGAAAAACCCCTTTTAAAATTCATAGCATACTTTTTAGGTAGTAATAATATAAGTGTTAACTTTCCTAACATATCCTACCTATAACTAGTTTAAGAATAATGATAAATGTAGCATTCAGCAGAAAACTGGTGATTAGTGGTCAGGATCATGCTCATACCGCAATCTACCCTCAGGATTGTGCCCATACCTCAATCTACTCTTTTTGAGCAAATATGGGCATCCCCCCCTTCACCTCTCCCTAGGTGTCCTATGACCATGACTCATCCCCCTCCCGTTTGATCTCGTAAGCATGAGTCATTCTCCAAATAAGGGAATAAGGGCATGATCTCACCCTTGTGAGATTAAAAAAAGGGAGACATTTGCTGGAGCAGATTTGTGAAGTTCTGGCACTCAGCCAAGCTGCACCAAAACTGTGCTCTAGAAAAAGACAGACCAGGGTCCCACTAGAACACTGTAACCGCGTGCTGCGTTGGCCTAGCTAAGCCACCGTAGTCCAGTTGCTGAAAAGACTGTGAAGGCTTAGTATCAACAGAGTTGGCAGATCCAGTGTATTTTGAAGAACTTCTTCCATCTGATCTTGGTAAGAAACTAAGCGATCCTGGGAGGGTAGCTAAAGAATTATAGTTTTACACATGGCAGGTCTGTAAGACCAGCATACAGTCTGGAGCAGTAATATGGCAGAGCCAGCACACTGAGAGAGAAGCAGCAAAGGGAAGCTCAGACACTGACCAAAGAAACAAACTGCTCAGTGCTGGAGTCTGCCCTGAGGACCCAATCCTGATGGGACCAGCTTGCTGCGTCCCAAGGAAGGCACTGGTTTTACTGAGGGATCTGGACAATTCGGCTGAGTCCCGACTTATATGTCCAGATTCTGAGGTGAACCTTTGGCTCTGACAGAGTAAAATGAGGATCCATATTGACGATTCAGAGGGATATGTAAGGTGCTGTAAGTAAAAGAGTGCTTGGGGTGTGCCTCTTAATAAAGCTGGCTGAGTGCAGTGTGACTGAGACAAACCTATCTTCACCTATTCCACAGGTGACTGGCCCTAACTTGTTGAATGCTACATACGTTGTTAGGTATTTGGGTATTTGTTAGGATTTTTGTAATTGTGAATGTATTGGATTTAAAGTGATAAATTTATTGTTAAGATTGTAATTATGCTTATGTGATTTGTAAGCACTGTAACACAGCAGAGCAGCATTCTATTAACTGTCACTCTGTGTAACGTTCACTGTGATGCATAGTTATTGAGTACTAGAATAAATATTTTCAGTTCTTGAATCTCATTGTAATTTTGTAAGATTTAAATAAATGTTAACACTTGTTTTCAGAGAATTCATTGCTCCAACTCTGTTCTTGATCGGCGGGCTGTAACCATATTTTTCACAGGGGTATTTTACCCATTCAGGCAAGCAGACTCCACTTTCCAGAATAAATAGTATAAGTGGGGGTTTTTAGGTGAATGAAAAGCTGCCTGAACAGCTGAAAGATTTAAATTCTGGGGTAACAGGATCACCTGAATGCCTCCCAGCTCATGGGTTAGATCCTCAGTAGACACATATCAGCACAGCTCTGTTGACATCAAAAAGCAGATTTCTATAAGCTGAAGATCTGGTCCCTCTATTTCAAATCAGATTTGGGTCAATAGTAACCAAAGGCATCATCACATGTCAAATATATGGTGTCTTATTGTCAGATGAGTTGGTGACCCCTAATCCAGCTCCTAACATACAATTATGCACATTACAAATCACACCATCACAACTGGTATTAAACAGCACCTTTGCTGGCAACACAGCCAATGGCAAAACAGTGGAAACAATTCAATTTGAAGCTTTAAAATATTCACTGAAAACAAATTTTGAACAGTACATTCCCAGTAAAAATCACTGACCAGAAAAATCAATCCCAAGTAATCAAGCAACACAGTATAAAATGTAGATATTTGCTATGAACTATTCACAAATAATACAAGAATTATTCAATGTGCAACCTTATGAATAAGGAGTACATTTGAGATTTCATGATCTGTTTGCAAATAACTAGCAACAGAAAAAGAATCAGAAAACATTTGTCAAATAACTTATTCATTGCTTATCATTTGCTTAGCGGGACTGCAAAGGACTGAACAGAGGTAAGCCAGTGGAGATTCTGTTGCAGCCACCTGTGTTCTGTGGGTGAAACATTTCACTTTTCTGTGCTGTCAATCTGGTAGTTTTCAAAAATATTGAATTCACTATTAAAAAAGGAAATACATCATGCCATATGGTATTTAATTTGGGTGCTAAAAATTTGTTTATAAACAGAAGCTTCAAGTGGGACAGTCATAATGGTTTGCATTTTCATAGCATTTTCCAGCTGATGTTCTCATATCATTTTATAATATATGCTAGGAACACAGGAACTCAAACATTAGCTCAGTTCAGAAGTCCAGTCAATGCCAGATGATTCTGAAAATAATAAAAGTATTTTACAGTAGACAAATATAAAATAATCTACCCCTATATGCACTAGTCTTCCCCTAAGCTTTAATAGTTAAACATTGGCTAAACCCCTGGTACATGAGGCTTAATAGCTCTTCTAATCTTTTCCTTAGTATAACCGTTATAGCTGGATAGTTTGATTATCCACAAAACAACAATCCCTTTTTGAATCTTGCTAAATTCTCAACTTTAACAACATCCCAAGGCAATGACTTCCAAGTCTATTTACATACTATGTGAAAAAAATCACATTATTAGTTTTTAATTTGCCACTTTTTACATTAATTAATAATTAAACCTCAGTATACTGCTGACTGCTACATATTAATGTTCCAAGTTACAACAGGTGAAACTGAAGTAAACAGGAGGTTAGGACAGCACTTAAAAGAAGTATCCATCAATATTTTATGTCTATGCTTTTCAGCACCCACCCTGTGATACCAAAGACCTGGTTTTCAGAAGTAATGAGCATGTGCAGCTCTGTTTGACTTCATTTTGGTGAATAAAGTAGTGTGGACTGTTGTCATTTAAAAGTAAGCTTTGTTCTACATTTTTCATGCAGTCGTCTTCCCTCCCCCCCCCCCCCCTTGCAAGGTGACTACCAAAGGAATAATCCACCTTCCAAGGCTAACAGTGAAAACCACAAAAAGAATCAGTTCCACCTGATGCTTTCACCGTCTTCTTATAGGCAGTAACATTAGAAAGTTTTTCAGGAAGAGGTAACGATATAGGAAAGAGAATACAGTGTAAAATATCAATGAAGTATAAGCATAAAAGCCATTAACAAATCACAGCTGTAGGGTATAACCCCTCATAATAATCCCACAAAAAGAGACATCTAATCAATAACAACTCTGAATCTGCTACATTTGCTTTTAAAACTATATAGAACTATTCCCTAATTTCACACCACTAGCTAATGATTCCTTGTCTTATATAAAGTACACTATTTGGACATGTTGACTTCTCTAATTAGTCTATAAATACTTGACTTTTACCCACTGCTTTGGTAAGTGTGATAATTGCTTGGGAAAGGCCAGAGCATTTATGGTCAATCAGATGATGAGCGAAAGAATATGGCCCTTTCAGCTGAGTAAAATGTAAAGCATTATGTGGCAACGCAGCTATTAGCAGGATCAATATTTCTCCTCGTACCTTAATAAATCATTATATCAAAGAACAGTTGCAGAATGAAGAAAATCTCATTCTACCCAACTGAATACTTCCAAATCAGCAAATAAAATTGTAATTTAAATGCTAAGACCTAATTGGCATACAAAGGAAACTGCCAGCTCGGAATACAGCCCTCTGATGCCAGACATGTAAGCAGTTTGAATCATTAGTGAAGGAAGAAAAGCAGAAAGACAAAGAACAGCTCCGCTCAGAGCTGCACATGCATAATTTGCAAATCAGTAAATATGTATGAACCTGCACCACTGTAGCTAACAGATGACATTGTGTGTAGAGTAGATATCACAGGTGGCAGAATCTAAGGGAGTGCTGTGAGGGCCTGGCAGTCTCTAGTATCTGAACTATTATACTGGAAAAAAATCCATTTCCAGATAATCACTCTCTTTTCCTCCTCATCCACTTATATTATCTTTTAAAAAGTGACACATTTTTCTGGTAGAAGAGGGAAGGGAAGAATCATTTCAAGGTGGATTTTAGGGACCACTTGCCAAATTCACAATAAACAAAACATCACATTTTCACAGTATCGAGATCACCATGCTATTTAGCTCTCTTGTTCCTTTGTGTCTAACCCCTGCACTCTTTCTGAGCAGGGACAAAGTACTACGTGTGCCTACGGGCCCATAACCAGAGTGGGGCCACCGACGTGCCACAGCCTCTGGGCTGTAGCTCCTACGGAACTGCCCCCAGAAGTGCTGGATGGTAGCCATCCCCCAAACTCCCTACAGCAGCACTGGTCCACTGTAAAAGAGTGAGTATTTTTAGCTTTTTAAACCATTGCTTTTTCATCTCTATCACTGCATTGGACTTTTTCTTTTTTGACTTAAAGTTAAGAATTTTGTTAAGAAATCAAGGGGGGTACTTTCTGATTTGTGAACTTGTATTTCCTATGGTTGCATTCCATACATCTGACATCTCATAATGTCAACAGCCATGACTGAAAAGATGACACCTCTGCCTCAAAGGAAGAGGAAAGTCAGCATCACGTTGCTAGGCGACAGGACTCCACACACACACTGAATCTGCAGAAATGCACCCCCTCCCCCCTACCCCCATCAGCTTTCTGGCAGTCTAGGCTTTTAGCCATATGGATGTCAACTTTATGAGGTGTTGACCATATGTGACTCAACCATATGCCTGCAACCTGAGATAAATGCACAGATGAAAATGAACAATGCATCTACATTGCATACCTTAAACTCTTGTCTATGGATGTATTTTCTCAAGTTATAATTTCTTTTGGAAAGTATAAGAGATCAACCTGCCTACAAAACACAGTCTCTTAGCTGATTCTCGCACTGCAAAATGTAGATCAGTCCTGCATTACGGAGCACCATAGGCCCTCTTTGGTAGTAGAAAAGAATTTGTTTATATATGTTTGCATGGCTCCTGAACTCTCCTTTCCTATGGAGAGGTGTGGGTGTCCTGTCCGTCACATCAGGCCCACTGACACACAACATTGTATCACTATTCCTCCAATTATATTTTAAAAAGCTATTGAAGGGTAAGTCCACACAGCACAGGAAAATTGGCAGAACTGAAACTCAGCGGCCGGGCAAATTGACTCAGGCTTGTCTGACTTAAGTTGTACTCCTAAAAATAGCAGGATAGACATTCAGGCTCCTAGACTCTGACCTATCACCCTTGCTGAGCTTTATAGCCTGGATTCCAGCCCATGCCTGAATATCCAAACTAACGTTTTCAGTTCCATAGCTTGGGCCCTGAGGCAGTGGCTGTCTTTCCCAATTGATCCAGGCTTTCAGACTTGGTGTCACAGGTCTTCTATTGCAGAATAGATATGCTCGGATCCCACAGAACATTTGGCTTTTTTTTGGCATTTGTTTGCCCTGTAGACTGTAAACCAGAAGAGCCATTTCCCCCCACCCTCCCACCACAACCGCATGAGCCCGAGCCGGCAAAGCAGTTGTGCCACGACCTCTCATGCTGGCGGGCGGGTGTGTGTGTGTGTGTGTGTGTGTGTGTGTGTGTGTGTGTGTGTGTG
>ML681992.1:6516732-6557715 GCA_007922195.1 Podocnemis expansa
GTGTGTGTGTGTGTGTGTGTGTGTGTGTGTGTGTGTGTGTGTGTGTGTGGCGGCACGCGCTCCCTCCACCCTTCCATCCAAGGGCAGGGCAGAGCAGCACTGCCCCACCTACCCCCAGCCGGCCACCTCTCCTAGGAGTGGCTGGCGGAGAGCTGCAGCTTGCAGAGGCAGCGCCCTGGAATGGCCCCTCTGTGGAGTTCAGGCCGCTTTGACCCAGTCAACCCAGGGCTGAACAGCCCTAATCCAAGGCCTGGGGGTAAGGCAGCCTCTGTGTGGGCCTGGAGTGACTGAGTCAAAGCAGCCTGAACTCCATGGAGCGAGCTATTCCAGGGGATGGTCAGCTGGGGGTAGGCAGGGCAACCCTGCCAGCAGAGGGAGGGATGGAGAGAGCAAGCGCAGTCCGTACACCCCCCACCCACGTGCCCTAGGGGTCACGGCACAGATGCTGGGCTGCTTCCGGCTCATGTGATTGTGGTGGGAGGGTGGGGGTGACCCCAGTGCCCCTGATTTGGCCATGATGCTGGTGCCAGCTGGGAAACCACAGAGCACACATGGCCTCCTGGAGAAGATTGCCAGGGAGATAGAAGGGGACACTCAGGGAGCTACAGGTGGCTCACTGAGCCTGTGTTGCTGATCCCCACTGTAAACGTTTTAGGGGCAGGAACTGCCTTTATTTTTATTCCTTGCACAATAAAGTTCATTATTTGCACTTCAGAAACAATAAGCAACATTTGGAATGGCATACTATAAGCACAGGCCAAAGCGCATGGAACATGCTGCCTGTTATCAACAGACGGAAGTGACTCATGCCAAGGAAAAGAACTGGGCCCTGTGAGGGTCCCCTGTCCTGATTTGGGGCCAGGTCCGATCCTGCTTGGACCAGATCAGCTCCTGCAGGGGGCACAGCCTGAACCCAGACCCCCGGCCGGGGCTGGGGAAGACAGCCACCGTCACGGGTGGCCCAGCCCTGGACCCCCAGCCAGGGGCGGGGATGGGAAAGACAATCACCACCTCGGCTGGTCCAGCAGCGGATCCAGGGCACTGGCATTGGGACTCGGGGCTCAAGCGCCCCTATGCCCAGCACCAGCAGTGCCACTGTTGACAGGGACTGGACCAGCTGCAATGGGGCTGTATTTTACCATGAACCTAATTTTTTTTTTTTTTTTTCCCAATCAGTGGGTTAAGTGGTGCTAGCCAGTCTTTGGAAAGATGCACATAGTAGCTTTTCAAACAAATAATTGTGATGGTGTTAAATGAGTTAAGTAAAGATTTTGAAATTTCTTATTCCAGTCAGTGTGAATAATTCACTTTCTCTATGTTTGTCATTAATTTTGGTTACCATAGTAGCCCTTTTAAACTGGTCTCTAACAACAAAGAAGGAATTATCTTCTAACTCCAAATCAATCAGAAAACAAATTATTTTACACTCTTTTGTTTCATTATTGCAGGTAAAGCATAATGAATCGTTACAACAAGGCTTTCTGAGAGGGATAAGATGTCAATTTAAATACACAGGGGATTTTAAAAAGCAGACAAGGAGATTAAAAGGACAGCGTCAATATGATTTAAGTGAAAATTTAGGCCTAAGACAAATTTGAAAGAAAACATATTACGAAACCTAAGAACAATGAAGTATTTCTATGATTTTGTTAAAGTTTCGATTAAAACATTTCCGGCATGGATTTAAACATTTCCCTGCACCATCTGCAAGCCAAACATAGTATTGTACTAGTGCATGACATCCATGAAGGGTAGAGAAAGCAGCTGAACTGCATATAAACAAAAGAGAAACTTAGCAGTGAAGCAGAGGGATTTTTCTCTCCTTCGTGGACAAGGTTGTTCAGATAGTAATGAGATCAATGGCCTGTATGGTGGTACCAATGCCAGGGAACAAATGCAACGTCTTTTCTAAGCTTCAGCCATTGTCACACACTGAGGTTTTAGATGTGCTTAGGGACCTTCAGGCTGCAACCTGCAAATTGGATCAATACGTTTCTTGCCTGATAAATTCCAGGAGGGAGATATCAGGTCTGTTATTGGAAAACACTTTCATTGCCTTCTTCCTGGAGGATATGCTGACAGAAAAAAGTAATTTGGCAGCTTTTGCTAAAAGAGTCATGGCTTGAAACTGAGAAATATTACACTTATTGTCTTACCTACAGTCTGCCTCTTTTGGGGGAGAGGTGAAAGGATACATTACTGAAAAGGAGATAACCAAGAAACATCTGGCATACTCAAATTTCTTTGACACTTTACATACTGGCTTTAGTCATCAGTACAGTTCTTGGATTGAATTCATCTTGCTAGTTAAAGTCCTACTTCTGGCACCAGAAGATGATTTACTAGAATTTTCAAAACTTTAAGGGAGAATTGCTCTGCTAAGTCAGTTAAGTGCTTTTCAAAGTACTACCCTGATTGTCCATGTAGATGCTCTTATATCTTTGACAAGGTATATTGACGTGACAACAGATTATAACAGGAATAGACATTGCCATGATCAGCTGCTTTTTCTTTTTTTCCCCCCTCTGGGAAGACTCAAAATGTAATATTTGACAAATGCTCATACTGTCCGATGGTGTCATGGGATGCACATCCATGCACCCCTAAGTTATGGTCTATGTAACTTTCCTGTTCACTCTTGCAATGTAATTGTATGATTTCATGCCAATTATGCCATGCAAGGTTTCCTTTTGAATGCTGTGTCGTATTATCATAACATCACATTTTCTGTAGCATCATGTATGTGCACACATGTGAAGCAGACTACATGACTCCGGTGGTGGAGGACAAACAGAACCATCTGCCAGCATCATGTGAACAGCCAAAGCCGCATGCAAGTACCTGGAGGGCTAACAAGGACAATATAAATTGAGGTCATTGGCTCAGTTGGGACAAAGGGATCACCTTGGCCCAGGAAGAGTATGGGGGGGATGAGAGGAAACTGAAAACAAAGACAGACTTGGAGCTGATCTAGACCTTTTGCCAGACTCTCCATCTTAAAACACCTACAAGAAGAATTAGGCCCCATCTTAAATAAGCAGAGATGGCTGCAAACCAGACCGCTGCACTTGGGTGGTCAGATGAACATAACCGTTATAGGGCTATTAGGTTCGCGTTCATTTTATATCTATTATTTACTTTGGTAATTCCTGACTCCCTTATTAAATACCTGTGGATTGATCTGCTATAGTCTCACTTAAAATCATATTCTAATCAAACTAGTAATTGTTTTATCTAAAGCAGTGTGGACTTCAGAGGGTGTGAATAAATATGTCTGGGACTATCCATTTCTTTGATACATGGACAGGCATGAGTCTATGGTGATTGTGGATGGGTCCCAATCTCTGCAGGCCAGGAGTTCCAAGCGTGGTGCCTAGGGCTGAGGATGCTCACTTGGAGACCAACCCACAGGTGGCCAAAGGTCACACACCCACTGCCTTGGACTGCTTCCATGCAGGAGGCTGGTGTAAACTGAGTCAGGAGTAAGTGATCACTGGACAAAGCAAGGTAAGTTGGGGTTCAGAAGTGGAGAGCAAGGGGTCACAACAGTGCATAGGACCAGATTCTGGAAATGGCCTGTCATAGATGGGTATCTTCTTACCTGATGCCACAAGTTTTCAGTGTCACCCTTCCTGTTCAATATGAAAGAATGGTTACTACTATTCACAACTTTTGTTCACCGAGATGTGTTGCTCATGTCCATTCTCAAATTACCTGTATGTTTGTGACACACACTGGCACCAGAAATTTTTGCCTGTAATAGTACCTTTAGAATTGGTCCTAGTGCCCCAGGTAGTGCTGTGCACATATGCTGCTATATAGGCACTGCTGGCTCCTCTCCCTCAGTTACTTCTTGCCAGAACTTCTAAATGAAGGGATGGAGGGCAGCTAGTGGAATGAACATGAGCAACACATCTCAAAGATGAACAGTTTTGAAAATATGTGACATTTCTTTTTTGAGTGCTTGCTCTTGTCCTTTCTCAAATTAGGTGACCTACCAGCAGTATCCCTGGAGGCAGGCACTTCACGGACATTCTTTAAGCCATTGCCAAAGTCAGCGCTGACCCAGATGTGCTGCATGAGAGCCTACTGGACTGTAAAGGTATGTGCAGACGACTAGATAGCTGCCCTACTGATGTCCTGGATTGATGACCTGAACCAGGAAGGTCGCTAAATATGTCTATGCTGTCATTGAGTGGGCCATGAATAAAAATTGAAGGAGTGATCCATGCCTGCCTGTACCAGGGACAGATGCAGGCTGTGATCCAAGACTATATTCTCTTAATTATACCAGCTGCCCTTTCATTTGTTCACCAATGGCGATGAAAGGCTGTGTAAACATGCAGAATGGCTTAGTCCTATTAATGTAGAAGGCTAAGACCTTCCTGATATTGAGAGCATAGAGATACCTCTCCTCATTGGAGTTGTGGTGATTTGGAAAGAAGATTAGCACAGTCTCGGATATACAGCATTCTGCATGCCACAAGAATGCAAGCCCTAGTATTTTGATTTGATATATGCCCAGCTTGAAGCACGTTTAAGTCAAATCGGCCCACCATAACAAATGTGTTTGACATCCCTGGTCTACGCTGAACCACTACAGTGAAGCAGCTGTATTGCTGTAGTGTTTTAAGTGTAACCAAGCCCTCAGTAGATAAACTGCTCTCCACTACATCAACTGAAGTTTCTTCATGGCTTCCACTTTCATTAGCAGGTATAGTGTACTGACCTACTTGAACCTGGAAGGGAGGCATATGCTGATCATAGTTAATGTGTCAATATCCAACAAGCTAAGCTGTAGTCTCCTGACCAGCCTGAAACTAAAGAAGTGTTTCTAGTTCTTCAGAAATGCAGAAGCAGCAAAAACAACAGAATTCTGAGACTCCCTACCTTCATGTACATAGGCCCTCAATGGAAGGAGAGGTCATTATTGGTCCAGAGAATGCCTGTGTAGCAAAAATGGTACCTCTGCACTGGGGAGCACTGCAGGGATCTCACTGCAGGCTTTGCTCTTAAAGGCCCTGTGGATGACAATGGTGCCTGATACTGGTGCAACGGTCTTCCTCCTGAAAGTATCCACTGTACAAGCACAGCCAAGATATCTCTCAGGGCTGAAAAGTTCCTGGCATTGTGGGGACTGCAAGGTGTTGTAGCCCTTGTTGCTCCCAGGAGTTGACGGCAGTGATTCTAGGTTAGGACTTGCAATCCGTGATACTCCAGTAATTTTGGGAGACCAGTGGCCATACTTTGGTCTCACTCGGTCTCCTATACCCTTCTTTGGCAGTGGCTAACATCCCACTTCGACCTGCATCCTTTTTTACCTTCTTTGGCATCAGAGATCTTGATCAGTGCCATAAAGACACCTGTGCCAGAGAGGTGCTCAATACCAAGTTCAACATGCTTGGTCCTGAGTCTGACTCACTCAGTTCCAGGGCTGGTTGAAGTGCTGATTCCATTAAAATAGACTTTTGGTGAATGTCCCAGCTCTTTATGGTACAGGATCAAAATCCTTGGCAAATTTTCTGCTTTTCCCACAACTGGGCTCTCACAAACACTCTAGACAGCTCTGGTATCAGTCACTGACTGACATCAATTCTTTTATGCAAAGTGCAAGGTTTAAAGACTAGAGACTGGGGCATGTCCCATCTCTGGGTAACTAAATTTAACTCTAATTAACTTTAACACTTGACAGCAAAAATTAGAATTATATATGTGTAACCTTCAGGTGGACTAGAATTCATTCATTAGCCCCTCTCCAGTGCCTAACAGAGGTTAAATCCCTGTAGAAAGCAAATGGAGAGTCAGGATCCAGTCTGTACAGGACTCACAGCAAAGACTGCTCAGAGTTCCCATCTCACAACAAAATACTACTCAGGATAAACATAACAATAAACTTTATTAATTAATAAACCTTATCCTAAGAAACCAAAATGAATTTAAACAAAACAGTAAGAAACCCAAGAGTCCCAAAGTTCAGGTGGGGTCACCATTATCTCAATTGCAGTCTTTGTTCAAGTCCTTGAGGCTTGAATGCAAACAGAAGCAATCCTCATCTTCTCTGGCCACAGGAATCTTCAACTGGAATCCATGCAGTCCTTTCTTTCTTCTCATCAACCAGCATCATGCAGCCCCTCCTCTGGTCAACCAGCTCTCAGTCCCACAACAGAAAAGTCTAATGCAAATAGTCCAAAGCTGGGAGAAAACATCCTGCAGTCCACTCCTGGCTCAGCTCTTCTCACGCAATCACTGAGCAGGTAGACTCTACAGCTCTCTGTAGTTGCTCCACTTCAGGCTGCTCCTCTCAGACACCCGACTCCAGCACAATAGAAAAAACTTGTGGAGCATGCTCAGTATGCTACCATACCCTCTTTCCAGAAAGTTCTGATTTCTGGGCTGCAAAATCTGCCCAGCAACATAACCCAGCCTTAAGAGATCCCTAAAAGAGATTGCTCTTTTTTAGGGATATGGGTTACATATGCACAAAGGTAACTGAAAATACTCGGATGAGAGAGAACACTTGCAAAGCTAGTGAGCATTCCAGCACTGTTACAGCTGGTAAGAAAAGAACTGACAAGAAGTGGGCCAGGAGTGCCTATAAACTTCAGCATCGGCATGCCACTGCAGGGGGTGCTAGAGCAGGCCTAATGGACACCATTAGGGGAAGAATTTCTGGCACCGGTGTATGTGGCACACCTAATTTAGAAAGGATATGACCAAGCAGTTGAAGGAGGATATAAAACAAGCAAGGAGTTCTGTAGTACTTAAAGACTCACAAATTTATTTATTGCATGAGCTTTCTTGGGAGAAAATCCCACTTAGTGGGACAGTGAAGCAGTTCAAACTGTGCTTCTTTCGGCATAAAGATGACAGCCAGCCAGCTCTTAAGTCTCTATTTCATTGACTCCAGATAGTGCATTTGTTTCACTTTCTTCATGTCTGATGGAGATGAAAACTTGATAGCACCTGGTCTACAGAACCTCACCCAGGATAAGAAACAAATAGTGCTCACAGGCCATGGAAAACAACTAGAACAAACATTTTACATCTGAAGTTCTTTCTTGCAAGATTGCTGTAATTTTCCTCAACCTCCCCCACACTAAGATCTCCTTTCAAAAATAAAACCCAAATTCATGAAAGGTTTAATGAAATGAAAGACACAAAAGAATACAGTGAACTTCATCAAAATATTTATCACTCAAAAATAAAAGGAATGCATTTCTCTTTCTAAGTGAAAAGGCTACAATTCTGTAAGTAAAATACAAGAATACCAATACTCAAGTTTAAGAATAAGCAGACATGTTTCACCTTCTCTCCCATACAGGATACAACTGATGACTTTTGTATTTGGAATCACTCTCTCTAGTTATGAAATAGAGAGGTCAGAATAAGTGAATCTCTGGTTCCAACCTCCAAGTCGTTATTAATAAGATCAAGCCAGATTTCCACTATGACTGGGATGATACTGTCATCATCTTGTTATCTGTCAGATCCCCCTTTAATGGTTTCCATAAGTTTAATGCCCTTTTGTGCAGTCCTGTTCTATACAATGTGTGCTGTGTTTCAGCCCAGCTCTCTCACATTTAGTACAAAATTTCAATGTTCTTATAGTAGATGGATGTAAATCCATAGACATGATCTTCCTGAAAATTATATTGCATAATTCAGAAACTAGAGACATTAATCTTCCTTTTCAGATGACAACCGGGCAAAGAGTGGCTGTGGAAGAACCCTTCAAGTTCCAGGATATACTATTGGAGTCTTATGTATTATGATTTCCTCAGTGAATTTTTAGTAGTGTGCGGAACACCCATACAAAAGTGTTTTAGTGTGACTGCATGACACTTTTTCCTCATACTTTTTATGTTATTTTTGTTGTCTGAGCCAAGCTGTCTTGTCCTACTTTTCTCAGTGTTCTTATAAGACATATTGGACAGTATATTCTGTGGTCAGATGTAGAGCCAATAACATTAAGTAGGAACACATTATTCCTTGAATGCTTTCTTAAAGCCATTATTGGATTGTTTTTCCTATATAACCAACCATCTTGCATTAAACGCTGATATGGATTCTTTTTCCCTTCTACATCTTCTCTTGTAGCAAGCTAGTAATTGATCCCAAGAATCTATATCTGTCTAGAGCAGTACATCCCAGGTGATGTACTTCAATCATTTCTTTAAAATGGTCATTCTGTGCTACATTGAAGTAGATGCTGATTGAAGTAAATGCTGATAACCTAGAAGTAGGTTGCAATATCCTTATCAAAGTCTTTGCCTTGCTGCTGTCTTTTTGGTAGAAATATAGATGGAACTTTTGCAGGCGGTTTTTTAATGTTGGAGACGAACAGAGGGGTTTTTTGTTTTGTTTTGTTTTGTTTTGTTTTTAAGTTGGAAATGAGCTGAATGAAGCTGAAACCAAAGGGTTGCTGGAACTAGCATCACAGCTTAGTTCTGGTGGTGACAATGGCATTGCAAATGTATCCACTACAGGATCACCAAACTCAGTGTTCTCCTCTTCCACTTTAGTAGATGAAAGTTACTTTCAATGGGACATTTCATTTTAAACTTACCAATTTTTGCACTTGTTTTAGATAAATTGCAAAAGAGAAAAGCTGTGAACTTTCCAATGCTGGACTGGGCTTTGTGTAGAGAAAAGGGGAAAGAGTTTTTCAGAGCTTTACTGTCTTTTAGGGAGCTTAACCATCTTTCATTTCTCACATTTGTAACTCACAGGTCTCACTGAAGCCACCACTGCTTTTAGGCATCTAGGACAGTGGCAGTGACCACCAGTGCTTTTTTCTCATCCTTCTAGGAAGAAAGGTTGCAATCCCAAGAATGCATGTTCTTCTCACATTTGTTTGGGATTACTGCATGCATGGTCTTGCCGGAGCTATGTCTGAAAACCTGGTTTGTTGCAGAAACTGAATTCTTTGAGCTGCTTGATGATCTCCCCCTGACAGTGGTTAAAGAACAGATATGAATTCTGGTATTATTAAATCCATCAGGTGTCTTCAATACCATTGATCAAAAGGCTCTGTTGACTCATCAGAAGACCCTGGAAACGCTGGACATGGCTGCTCTTCAGTGCTTCCATTTTTTTCTCTCAAAGAGATGTGATAGGTAGCTGAGGATAATTGCTCCTCTTCCCAAAAGTGTGCAAGGTTCTACAGAATGCCATTCTGTCATCCCTCCTGTTCAAAGCATATACAAGGCCTTCAGAAGGCTATGGGTTTGGTATTTTCAAAATGTTGATGACAGTATGTCTCTATCATGTCACAGACTCAGGGTCCCAGACAGAAACTAGCTCAGATGAGAACAAGTTGGAAGAAGCTCCTTGCTCAGGAAACTGAGATGATAATGATGGTTTGGAGGAAGCAATCAGAGATGGCAAAGGAAATATCAGTTCCTTTGGTTGCAGGACTTTTTCCAACATTAGTCACAGAGGTTGAACTTAGGGCTGATTCTAGATCCCCCTGCAACTGCTGACAACCATATTAAAGCGGTAAACCAGCCAGCTTTTCAGCATGAGCACCTAGCCAGGAGAACCTTCAGAACTCAAAGTTTTGAGTGTGGACCTTATTGCTGTTTATTTATAGACTTTCATAATTCACTTTAAATAGGGTTAGATCTTAAAAACCATGCAGACTCTCAGGCAAGTGCAGAATGCAAGTGCTTGTCTAGTGAGCTATTAAATTCTGGAAAGGAGTTTAAGACATTATTAAAGATCTATAATGCCCCAAAAGGCTACAACCTACCTACCTAAGATCATCCTTCTCCCTGTGCCATAGTACCATAGCTGCAGTCAGCACAGCTGTTTGAGCTGGACCCCCCCCCCCCATTATCAAAAAGGGCTGCTTCCAGGGTGTTCTTCGCAAAGGCTAGCCATCTGCATTGGCAGATATGGAACTTCCTCAACACCTTGAGTCAAACAAGGCTCGATTAGGTGACCACCTGGACTCACTGGAAAAGTCATCTATGTCAGTGATTTTCAAACTTAGGGTCAAGACTGAGAACTAGGTCACAGTACCCCCCTGCTGCTGCTGCCAGACACTGGAATGCATTGCTCAAAGATGTAATTGGTGGGTCATGGGCATAAACTATTTTTTTCACCTGGGTTCCAAGAAAAAAAGTTTGAAAACCACTGATCTATGTGATAGGGGGTCCAGAAAAGGCTAAGACTATGATTCTGGACCAATGAAGGGAGTGGGGAAAGGAGCTTTTTTTGAAGGTGGTTTGCTGACCAGGTTCCTGTCTGATTGATTGTTTTAATGCTTTTGGGTTCGAGCTGCACCAGATACCTTGTAGAGGCCTTCCCTTCTATTATTAAACTGAAAATAAATAAAATCCTTCTGAAACTTTAACTGATGTGGAACATAGTGGATTGCTTATTTAGTGATAAGGTTCAGGGGGGCAGTCCCCTAAGTCTGTATATAGCAAAAACAACAAAAGTTCTGTGGCACCTTAAAGACTAACAAATTTCTTCGGGCACAAGCTTTCATTGGCTGCAATCCATCTGATGAAGTGGATCACAGCCCATGAAAGCTTATGCCTGAATAGATTTGTTCATCTTTAAGATGCCACAGAACTTTTGCTGTTTTTACTTTTTACAAAAAGTGGTCTGTAGGAGCTTTCAAAATGGCCCGTGGCTCCCCTCCTGCTGGTTGCAGAAGGGAGCCATGGCCTAATGGCCCAGCTCGGAGTGCAGGGTGAAGTTGGTGCAGCCAAGAACATGGGAGATCAGTGCTCCCTCTACCTGGCTGCAGCAGGGAGCACAGAAAAGCATTCCACTTGGGTTCATAGGCACTGGTGTCCACGCTGGAACCAGAGGGAGGAGACTACTCATCTTCCATCCTCTGGCTGCAGCTCCCCTGGCTGCAGAAGGGAGTCACTATTTAGGGATCCAGGTGAAGCACACAGGGCTAAACGACCCATGAGATTCCCCTGCTGCAGCCAGAGAGAAAGGAGATCAGTGAGGAGGCAGCCACCTCACTGAACTCCTTTCATCTGGTTGTAATTGAGAAAGGGGCTGTTTGGAGGAGACAGGTGATCTTTCAGAACTGTAAAAATGATATCTCCAGCCCTCAAACCAAAAAATTTGGGAACCACTGGTCCAGATTGTGTTTGGTGCTGCCATAAGTGAAAGAAACTGAATGTGATGCCCTCTCAAGATCCCTTCCAGTGATACTCTTCTATAATTTTAAAAGAGTTATACGAAAAATACAAAAGTATGCAATAATACATAAAAGATAGGAGCTGTTATGCTGGATCATATCAATTGTAAATCCAGTGTAGCATCCTCTCTCCCACTAAAGGCTATACCAGATGCTTCAGAAAATGGTTTATAATCCACCGGATGGACAGTTATACAACAACATGGATATTACACAAGCTTCTTCCTGAACTTAGGTGGTTGGTGGTTCACTTAAATTCTAAAGCATGTAGGCTGATACGCCTTATAAAATGATTAGTGTAGATAATGTAACTGCGGATGATACTCAAATTATTCATATAAATGTCTAATACTTTTCAGGTTCCTATTTAATACATTGCCTCAATAATTATGCACTAATTACTTCTTTTAGTTTAAACCACTTTCTCTATATTGGTTCTCAACCTTTTGTGGGTCGTGACATGCTTGGCAGTGTGTCACGAACCTACAGGACACACCAGCCCACCCTCCCCAGACCAAATCCAGCCATCTCCACGGCACTTCCTGACACACTTACCACGTGGACAGTAAGGTGTCCCAACACAGTAGATGAGAACCGCTGCTCTATACTACTTATTTTAATATATGTGTATCTTCTCACTTATTTGTCCTCTCTCCACTCTAAATAGTCCTAATTTACATATAAATCATAAAACCATTATCTTTCAAGAACCAAACTTCTGAATAATGGACCTACATGCTCTTTCTGCCTTAAAAATGGGTCTTTAAACAAAGCTAGTCTTGCTCCATCTGCATAACAGTAACTGCCTCAATTTGTGTCAAATGTGCCAGACACACAGATAAAAGAAACAGATTCAGCAGTAACTCTTAAAGGACTTCATTGAACTAAGGCCCAAAGTCGCTCTTAGGCAATTCTGGCATGTAAGATTTTACAAGAATTACAGTTAACACTAAAGGATTTACATTCCAAATGCAAACACTAATAAGTTTTCTCCCCTCATGCTGAATCATTTTCAGTATCTGCATTTTTTCTTTACTCAAAACAAAAACACAAGTTTTCCTCCAGGGAATATCATGATCTTAACTTCCAAGAAAGAAGCCGAGAATCTGTAAAGCCTAGAAATGACACAAGTCACTGATGGTTATGCAGTTTTCCCTAACTCTGAGTAGTCCAAGATCGGAATATGCAGCTTTCCTTTACACACACCCTTAGGCACAAAATTTGGATCCTCATCTAACCAGTCTCAAATGGATCAGATCTGAGACTGTTGGTCATTCCACAGATTTACAAAGTTCAGATCTGGATAGGATTACCAGACATCCGGCAGAAGGAGGACATATCCTCCCTTCTGCCCTGCCATCCTCCAGGCATTCGTGAAAAAGTGCGTTTTGTCCAGCTTTTTGCCAGAAGCCAGGGCAGCGCTCAAAAATAGACGCACGCACCAGCCCACAGCTCCAGAACGTGTCCCCTGCCAGCTCAGCCCAGCTGCAGCTGCTGGTGGGGTTGGGAATTTGGAGAGGATCCCATGCTGGGCTGGTGCAGGTATATTGGCAGGGAAGAGGGCTGGCTGGCCAGGGGCAGCGCTGGCAGCCACCAGAGCAGTGGTTTCACTTTCCCTTGTTGCTTTTTCTATTGACTTCTTTCCAATCTCCAGCTCAGGTCAGCTCCCCTCCCCCCATTTTGGGGAAGGCTTCCTCTTATTTTTTGGAGGGGCTGGGGCTTTTCTTCAGCTTGATGGTGTCTCTGCGGTGCCCAGAAACAAACTTGTGGCTGCTTCTTCACTTTCTGCTTTGCTGCCCTGCTTGCCTTAAAGTTTCTGGGGAGGTTTCTTTCTCTAATGGCTCGGGTAAGCCAGATCTTTATTCCTCCTAATAGGCAGTGGCTTTTTCAATAAATCTTTTGTTTACAGGTCAAGGAAAGTTCACTTTGGATTGTGAGGAGGTTTGAATGCGTATGATTTTCCTTTTCTCACAGTGATTTTTCAATTTGCTTCTCCTTTCCAAGATGAGATTAGTCCACTGTAGATGTATCCTTAAATTTTATTAAGATACACAGATGTGGAAGTATTATACATTCTAAAGTAGCTGCTGGGCTGGGCTAGATCCTATAGTTTAAATGAAGTCAGTGGGAAATTTGATTGAGCAAGGATTGCAATATTTGTCCCTTTGTTAGTAGTTTATCAAATCACAGATACAAGCAGCTTGATTTTGCCTTTTGCTTGTATATTCTACGCTTATTTTTATTTTACTTTTTGGGAGAGTGTTGCTTTTGGTATAGTTAGGAAAAAAACTGATCATTGCATCTAAGAATAGGTGTTGTCGTCTTGGATGGTGCATTTAATAGTCAAAAACACCTAATTCTACTCCTCCCCTCCATTTGATGTGTATTTCACATAAAAGCAAACAGAAAGTGTCAACTGTCATAAAATAGATATATAGCCATCCGTGGTTTATGGCACACACAGTAGGATATGATGTCTAGAAATTCTGCATTTTAGATAAAAGGTTATGTTTCAGGCAGGTCTGCACATAAAAACCAGCAGCTCTTACTTCTTCTAATTTCTCTTTTCCTGTGTGCATGAAACTTAAACAGTTTGTCTGTGATTTTA
This sequence comes from Podocnemis expansa, assembly GCA_007922195.1. NCBI lineage: Eukaryota > Metazoa > Chordata > Testudines > Podocnemididae > Podocnemis > Podocnemis expansa. Next base: position 6,530,508 of record ML681992.1, read on the forward strand.
TTTTTAAATACTGCACAGTGAGGCTCAAAACTGAGGCTAGACAGGGAAGTCCCTACACCCCTCCCCAGTTGTCACCTAGTAACAGTGTTATACCACATTAGTGAGCACTCCTTACATCCCCCAAACATCCCCCTGCACTCCCCCCCAATTTCAAATGTTGGGGACAATACTGCTGACAGAGATTACTTTTCCTTTAGAAGCCAACACCTCAAATTCTGCTAAACTTCATGTAGTCAAGGGTCCGCCCCTCCACGTGTCAAACAATGAGAGTGAATTCTGTGAAGGAACTTACCGTGTTAAAACTGATTTTAATCTTGTCCATAATTACTACATTAAATTTACTGGAGGTTTGCTTCCATTTGCAACTCACAATGTAAAAATATCAATCTGGACAGGAGTTCTGCAGCATGATTCTCTGTGCACCTTGATATAAATATTAAATACTAAATTTTATGACTCCTTAAAGTGGCTGGCTTTACAGTTACTTTAATATGAAGATGAAAAATACTTAAGCCAGTCATTTGATATTCGTGAGCTGCTGTTCTTGCAATTCATCTCACACTGTGACTAGGGACTAGACAGATTTCTCTGGAGTTGCGTGATCAATGGGGCAAGCATTGGAGAGGACAGTGGCTAGGTGGATGAAGGGGGCCCAGGTGGGGCCCCGGGTGTGTGTGTGTCCTTCTTTGTCCTCCTTTTTCTGCTTGCCTCTAGATCCTTCCCATGCTTTGATATCTGGTAGCCCTAGATCTGGAACAAAAGTACCTTAGAAATAGTTCAGATCTGAGGTCCTCTTAAAAAAGAAACAACTGGAAATGTCAGTTTTTTGAAAATGAATTAAAAGTAGCTTTGGGTGTTACACCTGCCCAAGTTCCCCTGCTAAGGTTTGTGTTCCCAAGCAAATTTCCCTCCATAACTCACACAGACAAATGGTAAACTACATAACTATATACACAGGAAAGAGAGAAACTAACTATACAAAGAGTTCTGTGTCAAGCACGAAGAGGCAGATATTTAAAGCTATTTTGGCACCTAAGTGTCCCAATGTAAACAGACGCAAGAAACAGGGCCTATTTTGGATATAAACATTCTCTTTAGAAAATGGTTATTAGGTCTAATACAACTTCCACTAAAATCACTGTAGTGATAGTAGCCATATAAGTACCTTCCTAAGTGCATTCGTTTCTATTAACTTTTCCTGCCAAATATCTACAGAAAATCTGGTACTATAAAGAACATCTACCTCCATGTAAAAGCAGTTTGAGATGCAGTTCAGCATTTTCTATCCTTTAAATCATTTTGGTCTTAGGTTGCAGTATTTATTAGAGTACAGTTATATCTGACAAGACTACATAATCCCTTCAACAACCCTTAGCACAATATAACCTCAAGAGTCAAACCATTATTATCCTCATCATCCACATGCAACAAGTTCATCTTTTTACAGTTTCTTAAAATATCCAAAACTTCCTTAAAAATAAAACTAAATATTTCATAAGCCAGAAGGCATCTCATGGCCCAAAATCTTAAATAGTTCCACTGACCCTCTGCCAATCTCAGTTCTTCTTTTCCTGGCACCATCCATGTTTCTTGCAGAACTACTCACAAGTTAACCACAGAGATGGCAGGAGCAAGCAATAAACTACGACGGCTTTTAAAATAATGTGGTTCTGTCATATGCTCCAAGACACAATTGTCTGGTCAAGTTACTAGCAAGCCAAATTCTTTTTTCAAGTACAGTAGTTATAAATCTGGAGTAACTCCACTGAAATGGGAACTCCAGATTTACAGAGTAACCAAAGAAAATCATGGGCTAACAATTATGCAAGAAATAAAAATAAAGTCCATCTCTCCCTCAAAACCTAGCCCTGGAATAAAATTATAACTTCTTACTTACATCATATTTATTAACAATTTAAAAAGTAATAAACAGACATCATACTAACCAGTGCAATAATAGATATGCTGAAATAATCAAGATGCAATATAAATTACAGACCTTTACAAAAGAAGATTGTTTATCAGCAACCCCATTAGTATACTTCTGAAGGAAGATTAAACTTCTCATGGCCAATCCTATAAGATTGGGGGGGAGGGGTTAAAGAGCAACCTCTCAATGAGAGAAAACAAGACATTTCCTCACTAATGTAATGCTAAGAAGCAGACAGTAGCATCAGTGTAGAGACAACTAAACATCAAACTCTGGAAGCAGCAAAATCATTACAATTATCTAAATATAGCAAAGTCAAAGTTCATAGCTCAGAGGGTTCTAGTTCCTATGACACCGAAAAAAGAGAACACAAAATAACAAATTATTTTTAAAAATGCTACTGAAAACAATTTTGATAAAACTGCAGTAGGATACATGCAACTGGATTGTATAAAATAAGAATGCTGCAGCAATTTGTATTTCCTTTGAAATGTCTATAATACAGACCTGAAAGTGCATTTTCAAACATATAGGATATCAAAGCAGAAAGCATTTATTTCTAGTCATGGCACTTCTAGGCTCTCAGTCCAATTAAACCAGAAATAGTCTAGTGGAGCTGTGCTATGTGATAAAGAATGTACTGATGGGTCCTGCCCTATATCAGTAAACAGTTTTTTTTCTTTTAACTGACAGAAAGAATTTCAGTGGTAAACAAATGCCTAAGCCTTGTTTGAATTCTTCAGGACAATCATGGAAAACGTGCCTTTTCACATCTCCTGTGTATGCTATTAGGAGTCAAAATATAAGTTCTATTCCCCAAGATGCATCAGTTGCATTATAGCAACTATGATACACAAGTTTAAATCTAATACACTAAGGCTTTTGTTATAATCCCCCCGGAATCCACACCTACTGTTGTAAGGATAATTATCCAGGTATCCCCAAGACCAACTCTTACAGTTTTCATATAAAAATCATCTCTTGCATAAGGCATGAAATTTAAAATCAATCCCTTCACAGATATCACTGAGTCACTCCATTACCTCTGGGACAGATATAAATTATGCATTCTCTGATTCTCTTTAAAATTTTAGATGCACAAAGGGACAAAGAAGCATCTCAAAGGTACTAAAAATATAAGGCTTTCAAGAAAGAAACAATAACTTGTTTGGTATTAACTGCTACAGTGCTCCAAAGACTCCCTGTCTGGTCAAGAAAAGCACATAAAGCACTGAAACATAACAGCAGGCTTGCATGCTAATGGCTGCTAGTGACAAGGACTCATTGAATGTCACTGCTTCACATACTGCATAATGTTCATTTTTCTTATCTATGTGACCTCTCCTTTGAAATGACTGATGAAACTCATGAGAATTAGCATCTCTGCTTCTGGGTATTTGCCACCATGAAGGCATCCAGTAACATCCACGCTAAAAACACAAAACCAGAAAAAAAAATACAAAACGAAACAAAACCAAACCAGCCTGTATAAGCATTATGAAGGTTACTTATCTATACTACAAAAGGACTGCTTTGTGAAGGTACATCACTGGGTTAGCTTTTACCTTGGCACCCTTTAAAAGTACTGGTTTGTCAAAATACATACATTCATATTTGGCTAACATTGTCATAATTGGTGTGAATAAAAAGGAATAGCTCTTGCTACAAGAAAAAAGAAATTTCTCTGTTCTAATGCCCTGCTGCTATAATGACCTATTTCACACTAGCATCTGTTCTGTTCTGATGAACTACTCCAGACGAAAGCTGGCAAAATAGCACTGCAAGTATGTTACCCAGACATCTACTGAGTGCTGCAGATGGTCGGTTCCATGGTTCATATTTAATATGTGCCTGATTATTTTTTTCTTCATTACTGCAACTACTTGGCTTACAGAATTGCCTATAAGTTTTGAAAATGTAGGATTTGTTTCACAGCCAGAAGGATGGCATCCTAAGAAACTGCCTTGGCACTAAGAGACTCATTAATATGTCCAGAATAACAAGCACCAAGTAATGTGTATTTGAATTGCTGAAAGATGCCAGTTAATTACAAATTCCAGAGGAATGTAAACTTCAATAACACATTGTCTTTACAATAGTTGCCTGCACAATAAAAACAATATTAATTTCAGTTTTAAAATTAGGTATTTGCAAATACTCAGATACAGAAGAATGGATCAGTGTGACCAAAAGTGTTACGCCCGCTTTCTGCCTCAAGCCCTTGACCTAATGATGTTAGTGACAGGGATATGAATGACTTGAACAGAAAATGAAATACAAAAGTAGTTTTATCTCAAAGTGCAATATTTCTTCTGTCACTTAACCAATTTTTTTCATCTCAAAATTACAGGGTACACTACAAATCTTCAAGGCTAGCAGCAGCTATGACAGCCTAAGTGCTATTTAAAAAAATAATAATTTATGAGTTGGTTTGGTAGACAAATCAGAGGTGACATGGAAGAGTCCTCAGGGAGATGACGACGACAAAGGTTACAAAGATGTCTAAATAAGACAAAACAATTGTAAACCCACTGACTTCAGTGGTGTTTCTCTAGAGTTATGTTACTGTGTAATTGAAAGTAGAATATGGCCTAGTCAAATGCCAGCAAGAGATCAAGAGTGTTATGAAACACGATTTTCTATCTAAATCCAAGAGGAGGTTCTGTCATATGTTTCAAATAAATTTATTCACACTTCCCTCCAAACTTGATCACTAATATACATTGTATCAACCTTCATGGACCCTGCAGGGAAAAGCATAGGTTGCAGGAGGGAGCTGTTCAAAGGAAAAACCAGGAAGTCAGTCTGTATGTACCTAGTTGCAGCAACTCTTTAAACAGCTTTTGGTGCATGGAAATTTACAGTATATTGATTTGTACTAGGAAAAAAAAGTAGGAAATGATTCAGTGCTATTAGGAACCCTAAGGAGGACATCCTTTTAAATAAATGACACACATTCATATTCTTCTGTCTACTCATTTTCAGCTTGCTGGCCATTTTTACTGGAAGACTTTTATCTACAAGTACTTACTAGTAAAAAATTAAGGCCCGAGTTCTGACTTCTTGTTGAATGGAGTTCTGAAGCCAAGCATCCATCACAGAGGAAGCCTTGTCCTCGGCCGTGCAAACCTCATTTATTGATGATACCTGTTCTTCCGGTTCATGGAGAGACAGAAGCAGTCATTTAGAGTGTCATAGACTAGGTCCTTTAAGGCTCAGATGAACAAAACTAGGATTTGGAATGGAATAGTATTCATTACTGGAGCACATAAGCAGAGCTTCAGGGGGAAATGTTCCCATTAACTTATGTTACTTCGGCCTGATCTAAACTAGAAAATTACATTGGTCAGGGTGTAAAAAATCCAGATCCTTGAATGCCACTCTTAAGCCAATCTAAGCATAGAAGGCACTAGGTCAACAGAACAATCTTCCATCAATCTAGCTACTGTCTCTTGGTGGAGATGGGTGGAAGAACCCCTCCCATCAATGCTGACAGTGTCTAACCCAGGGGTGTCAAAAATGCAGCCCACAGGCTGGTTGTGGCCCCTAAACCTCCTCCATCCAACCTGTGACTGCTGTCCATGAGACCACACTCTCTCCCTAACAGTGAGTGTGGTGTTGAGGTATCATGGAGCACTGTCTCACATACCCAGCACTCTGCAATGCTGCGAGTGTGTCAGGTCTTGAAACATCACAAGGTACTGGGTACGTGAAACTGCGCTCTGCATGACCACACTCTCTTCCTAATAGAGGGTGGAAGTGCAGTATCGCAGTTTATCAGCAACAGACAGATACTGGCCAGGCGGTGTGGAGATGAAAGAACTGATGCTTAGATTCAATGACTAGGGAAAAAATGGATGTATAATCAAGTCTTTTTTATTATTTATCTATTTATATTTATGCAAGACTGTGCTCCACAATACCATACTCTCTCTGTGGTGGTGGGGGGGGGAGGGATCGTAGAGAACAGTCTCACATGTACAGCATTCTGCATGCCACAAGAATGCAAGCCCAAGTATTTTGATTTGATATATGCCCACTCGAAGCACATTTAAGTCAAATCTGACCCATCATAGCAAATGTGTTTGACACCTCTGGTCTACGCTGAACCACTACAGCGAAGCAGCTGTATTGCTGTAGTGTTTTAAGTGCAGCCAAGCCCTCAGTAAATAAACTGCTCTCCACTAGATCAACTGAAGTTTCTTCATGGCTTCCACTTTCATTAGCAGGTATAGTGTACTGACCTACCTGAACCTGGAAAAGAGACATATTCTGATCATAGTTAATGTGTCAATATCTAACAAGCAAAAATGTAGTCTCCTGACCAGCCTGAAACTAAAAAAAAAGGTGTTTCTAGTTCTTCGGAAATGCAGAAGCAGCAAAACCAACAGAATTCTGGAACTCTACCTTCATTTACATTAGAGGGACATACGTGCTTAATGGAAGGAGAGGTCATTATAGAAACTGAGTTACTATGCTAGTGTGATGTTCTGCTGTGCAATCTGGCTTGGTGTGTCACTGTGTCAGCCCAGTTCCCCGACTCCTGGAGCTGTCTTGCACTTGCCACACCGCATGAAACCTCAACTCCTGGGCCAACCCAAGCCCAACCACCCGCAAGCTAGCAGTTCCTGACCCAGTGAATGAGTGCTTTTGGTCAGGCACCGATAGCATTCGGCAGTGGTGTGACAGCAAACATCTCCAGCAAACATCCTTCATTCAAGATGCAAGCCTAGGAACTGCCATCTTAAGGAGTACAATCCTGCCTATTGAACTCTGCAAGCTCTCACACCCATTTGCAAAGAAACACAAAGATAATCAAAGGTCATTTCAGGAATTGCTTTGAAATGCATACAGTTTCTGTGGATGAAAAGATGCATGGCCAATTGTAATTGCACTAAATGCAAAAATGCAGACATGTCAATCTATCAGCTTTCAGACATGTGTATTAAAAATCACCAGTCACTCTTCTGTAATGATTGCTTGCTGTATGTGCTGTGTGTCAGGACACAGCATGAAGAATTCTACAGCAGTGGCTCTTATACAGGTTCTACAACCTCCCGGTGGTGCATGAGCCAGGTTCAGGGGGCTTGCAGAAGCCCTGAACCATAGGCAGAACTGTGGGAAGGCATAGGGAAGCACATTACCAAACTGTAGTGCCCTGCTTCTCGGACTGCCATATTCTAGCTAGCTGCAAACATCCCCCCACTTCTTCCTCTCTCTTCTCTCCAAGGCCCCATCAGATCAGAGGCAGAAAGCAGGTGCCAGGCAGAGTGGCTTGTCTGTTGTGCTAGCTGGTGCCATAGAGCCAGTAGTCATGGAACTCCTATCTTCTTCTCCTGCTGGTGCCTGAGGCTGGTAGAGCCCTTGGGGAACAGTGACTACCCCTCTCTGCATCCTGAAAATACAGCATTCACCACATACAGTTCCTAGCAAACTATTACCTGCACTCTGCACTATGCCTCTGTCCACACGCAGCCCTTAGTTACCCCATGCCTGCACCCTGAGCAATTTTCAAACTTTCTGAGTTGAGCTCTCCTTCCTACCTTGAGTTATAATATTCTGTTGCACACATCCCCTGTTTTTCCTCTGCAAAGCAGCCAGGCTTCGTGGCCTGATCAGGTGAACCAGGGTGTAGAGGTGGCACTCCCTCTCTGGGTCTTGCAGTGCAATGCTGGCTCAAGCATCAACAGGCCCTGCTTGCCTCTCCCTTCCCCTTCTGCCAACAGAAGTCATATTATGCTTATGCTCAAGGGGTCACCACTGCCCAGAGTTTTTACAGCATGCTGGCGGGGGACACCTAGAAAGAAAAAAGTTGTGAAGCCCTCATCTATAGTAAACCGGGTCCACAACAACAGTGCAGAGTGGCCCTGTTGCACTTTGAATGTAAGCAGACTCAGGCTTAAGCCTACATTCCACCAGATGGACCAGACAGCTCAGCTATAAAGCATCACTACATTTGAGCAAAGGGTTTGTTAGTGTGGATGGGATAGGGTGACCAAATAGCAGATGTGAAAAATAGGGACTGAGGTGGAATGGGCACCTGCATAGGAAAAAGCTCCAAATATCAGAGCCATCCCTTGAACAGTGGTTTCCAACCTTTTCAGTAACACAGCACCTTTCAATGAGAAACAATTCCACAGCACACCCACTTTTCCAGCTGAATTGATTGCTCATCAATGTCACATTTACTTACATGTACTATGATTACAATCTCATCTGCAACACAGTGCATACAATAAACAAAAAAAGGATCAGATGTATTAATCTTTCAAATCGTACAGAAAAAAAACCCATCATTTCATTTTTGCCCTTTTCCCACCTGCGTCTAGAATGCTCACATTTTAGAATTAAAAGACAGATACCTCACTTTTAATTTGATGATTAATTTTTCACGAGTTTAATGAGTTGTAATTTTGGTTAGGTAGAAATATTTTAAGATGACACAATGTTTTACATTGATTTTCATTACCTTCGTACAAAATTTCACAGCACACTTGGACAGCTCTCTCAGCACACTGATTGAAAACCATTGCCCTAGAAAATCAGGACATCTGGTCACCTTAGGAAAGGAGCTGGGTTGGAGACAACAATCAAGTCAGAACCTAAGTTTACTTTCCAGTGAACAGTAGGCCTTAATTGCTGCAGCACCTGCAGGAGCTTCTTCCTTCAGCAGAAAAAGTTGCTGAGTCTCAGCCTTTAAATCTACTTCACTTATATCCCAGTTGTAAGAGGATTTAAAGCTAACATGTGAAAAACAATTTCTAAATTTGCACTCTCACTTTTGAGGACAGCTACTTATGGGTCCAAATATGTGCATAAAAGCTAAGGCCAACAAACACCACACATGAAAACAGCCCCATTAAATTCAACACAACTATTTGCAGGAGCTGCTTGCAACTGTCAGATTTGAAGGATTGAGCTGGGACTATTTGATCAGTGAGCATGAGCTTCCACCCATTAATCCAAAATCTAGAAACATACGGTCTATTATTCATAACCAAAAGTGACCATGCACAGGAAGAAATCCTGGGCAATTGTAGCTACTGATATTTAGGCTCATGTGAGGAACCACTCTGAATATGTATCCAAGTCTTTTTTTTTTTCCTTTTTTTCCTCTTTTTTTGCCCATCAAACTGCCCAGAAAAGAGTCTTCTTAAAGTCACAGAATCAGCCATGAACACTGGTGATTTGCTCTCTTTTGCTCTGTCCAAATGGAACAAAATATTGTTAATGCACTGTGCCTTGAATAAGCATATTTTCATCTACTGCTTTTTAGCTTGTTGTACCCTGGGAACTTTGTTATTTTTTCTATCTAATAAAAAAACTAAAATATTACTGCAAAGTATCAGCCAACATTGAGTACATGGGGTTTCCATAAAGTCCCTTTTCAGTTTCAGTAAACTGGGTTCCCAAAGTCCTTTTCCGTTCCATTATCTTATCAGTCACTAAACTATTTTCAACAAGCTGGTCTGTCATAATGCTGGAATTGTCCAGTTGCTATTAGTCATTTTGTTTCCTATGAAGATTAATTGTTACTTCACTAATGCAAATAAGGCAGAATTCCCCAGTAATTAAGTGCAGATGCTACACTGAGTACAGACAGTGCAAACAGTTTTATATGAGGAGGATTATTGTTAATATAGCCTCTAAAATAGGAAGGTGCTTCACATAAACAAAAGAAAGTCTTCATGCCACAAGGAGTTTACAAGCTAATTTCAGAAGTGATGCAGCAAGAGAGAACAATAAACAGCAAGGAAGAGAAAAGGGGAAGGAAGAAAAAGTACTGTAATAAGATTAGATGGTTAATTAGGTCCATTATACACACATCTTGATACTACTATTTTATTCTTTTTTTCATTTCATTTCGTTTCATTTAGCAGTAGAATGTGTTCCAGAAGGAGCAGGAGAAGGGAAACGAGTGGGTGAAAACAGATTTACTAGTGTACAGCATGCAAGCTGGGAAGGATGTGAGCGGTAAAGAGTGTGGATGTGATCAAAGGCCAGATTTAGACCACATGGTAACAGAGCTAGCATGAGTTAGAGGAGGAAGAAGAGAGGTAACAGCAAAATGAATATTTATGGAAGGAGGAGAAGAGGATGAGGAAGATTTCCTAGCTACAAGAAATCCCCCTAATCCCTAGAAATTAAATAAACCCTCACATAAATGTCAGCACTTCTAACTTGGCATCAGATCCTGTATGGCACATAAAGCAGCTAACACATCTCTCCCTCCTATGCTGTCCTCCAACCCTGATGTCTCCTACTCCTATTCCCTGACATGAAACCAGTCGGAGAGGGAAGCAAATCCCATCATTGCATTTACTAACATGCTGATACAACTTGGAACCAGTGATGGACCCGGCAAACACTTAGCCTATTAGCATGGGGCAACAAGATGATGATACTCAAACACAGTTATCCTGCCTGTGCATGCTGAATGCTTCCACTCGGCGGCAGGTTAATCAATGTGCGCTTCAGGGAGGTGGGGGGCTTTTAGGCTTTTCTTTCATTCTTTTACTTTGATCATAATATTTAGTGTATTTGATTTAAGATAATGTGTCTCTCCCAACTAAGACACAGTTCACACTTTATATGTGGTTCAAACACACCCCACCACACACACATTTCTGGGGTTCTGCTCAGTTAAGAAGTCAATGGGAAACAACAGAAGCATAGAAATAAATTCATCTTCCCTCCCCAGGCACTGCTGCTCCAAGGAATCTGCCCTCAGATCTGCCCAGCACACAACCTAGATTCTTTCCCCTCAAAAAGCCACACATCTCACGGATGGGAAGGCGGGGCCTCAAAATCCTAGTTGTAGCCAATTCAAACATTTTAGGGGGAAAGCAGCTTTTCTGTAAAAAGTGACATCCTTCCTCCCCCTCTCCCCCCAAAGTAACTGTATGGTATACTTTAAAGCAGGAGTCTCGAACATGTGGCCCATGGGCCACATGTGGCCCCTAAAGCTATTTCCTGCAGCCCGCAATGACACAATCATTACTGAGATTTGCAATATTGTTGTATGAAAAGGATTCAGTAGTGCGGCCCTCAGGCTAACATCCTAGTCCTCATGCAGCCCTCATGGTGATTTGAGTCTGAGACCCCTGCTTTAAAGGTTTCATTGGCATTAACTCTTTTATCACGTCCGTTGTACTTCTTGATGTACACTACTTGTGAGCAATGAATCCATCCCAAGCGGATGTCAACAAACCTGTTATAATATATTATTTTGCCCTGGATTCTCTCTTTCTCTGGCTCATATATTAAGAGACACCTGACTTGTTTCTGTTAAACTATTCTTTGTGATTGTGTTGGTGACACATACAGCTGGAACACAGGTTTTGTAGCTATCAAAAATTGGTTTTTTTTGTTGGAACTCAACTAAGATACATCAATAGGAATAGCAGTTCACTTCATAAGAAAGGCACAGATTTTCAAAACTTCTGTGAGTCTATTTTTTTTAATAAAATAATAATGTAATGTAATGGTTAATGTAATAATGTACAACAGCGCTAAGGTCTCTGTTATTTCCTGCATCTCAGCTTGGATCATGAACTGGTCAAGGCAACAAATCACTATTTGATTTTTTTTTAATTATTCTTATTATTTTAAGACACATTTGGAAAAAAATTCTGGATTGGCCAGGAAGGGGGCACATAGCAAAAAAAAACATTATTGTTCACCTAGATTTCACCCCTGCCCCCAAGCAATACCCCGATATTCAAAAACACTCTATACAACAAGAGCACAAGAGGTCAGATAGGGGTTGTGCAGCTGAAAATCCAAGAACTGTACCTTCTCACCCTTAGAGGTTGTTCTGAGAACACTTTCTGGAGCATTCACAGAGGTTGTATGAAGCCATCTGTCCATGGATTTGGGATGGGTATCCAGAAGCCACCTACTACAGGACAGGCCCAGCAAGGAAAACAATGGAAGGCCACTGCTCATCACCTACAGCCTCCAAGTAAAAACTCTCCAGCACATCAAAGATCTACAACCTATCCTGGGAGATGATCCCTTGCACTCTCAAGCCTTGGGACGTAGGCCAGTACTCACTTGCAGACACTCCCCCAAGCTGAAGCAAATACTCACCAGCAACCATACACCACTCAACAGTAATACTAACCCAAGGTATGTATCGCTGTACCAAACCCTGTTACAAACTGCTCACAGATCTACTCAAATGGCATCATCACAGGACCTAACCAAACTAACCACACCACCAGGGGCTCATTCACCATCACATCTATCAATGTGATATATGTCATCATCATGTGCCGACAATGCCCCTCTGCCATATATATTGGCCAAAATGGATTGCCTCTACACAAAAAAATAATAGATGGACACAAAGCAGACATTAAGAATGACAACATAAACAACAACAAAAAAACCAGCAGGGGAACATTTCAATCTCCCTGGACATGATAACACATGAAATTTACCATACTTCAGCAAAAAAAACTTCAAAAACTGACTTCAGGGTGAAACTGCAAAGCTGGGATTCACATGCAAACAAGACACAATCAGATTGCATCTGAGTAGAGACTGGAAGTGGCTAGCCCACTACAAATATAGTTTCCCTCTTTAAACACTGTCACATTCTCATCTGTTGTTGTTATTGGGCCACCCCTACACTGTTTGAATTGAATTGATCTTGTTACCTCACTCTTCACGTGTATAAGTACCTAGCAGACTGCAGTTTTCATTTCATGTACCTGAAGAAGTTGGTTGTAACACACGGAAGCTTATGTTTTAATAAATGTGTTGATCTTTATAAGTGCCACAGGAATCACTTTTTTTTCCCCTGAAATAAACTAACACAGCTACTCTTCTGAAACTTTTACCCTGCATCCTCACTCTGCTCTTAACTATTTTACCTACTTCCATAAGTAAAAGCCAACCAAAATTTTACCCCCCCCCCATTTTTTAAAGACAATTTACTAACCTTGGTAATTAGATGAGTCTATTAAAACATCTTTAGTATTCCATTTTCCCATTACACTACATGACTAACAACAATATGCAAGCTTGTCATGAACACCATTTATGGAATCCAGTGTCCATCCCAGGCAGGAGCAGTGCTGGGAGGCATCCCCATCCCCTGATCATTCCATACTCAGAGTCATGGTGGAATAGAGGCAGCTCAAAAACTCAGCTGGGAGATTCTAACTGCTCCCCATCCTTTCTCCAGCTTGCATCTACGTTGGCAATAACATCCAGGATAGGAAAATCAGCTGGAAATGTCAGTTTCTAACACAAATGGACAGGTAGGAGCCCATGATCAGTTCCTGGCTAGCTGGTAGGTAAATCAAATTAGAAATATTTCAGCTGTTTTTACCATAATTCACAGAACATCCATTCTTTTAATAGAGTGAGTATTATAAAAATTTCATTGTGGCTGTATGTACATGTCTTCAAGCCAAATAAAACCCAACTCAAATGTATATATTAAATATAACTCACTGTATAATCAGCTCATTAAAGCACATTTAAATAGGGACTGCAAAATCAAAAAAGCCTAAACCAAATATAGAATCCTCTTAAAAGTAGAGATTCATGCTTGGTGGGAATATAAAATAAGACAGTCACCGCTCGCTTATATCACTTTAGCCCTGCAAGAGAACCCACCCAGTTAAAGCTCTCGTAACAGTTTAGTAATATGTTACGTTTTAGTCATATCACCACCCACAGAAAAGAGCTACCTCATCAACCACTCACACACATAAAGAAATGTGCATCACTTCTTTACTGAGTTCATGATTATGACAGAATTCTGGGGAATCTGCCTATTTGTGATAACCCACCCATAAGGATAGCCCATGATGTTGTGTAACAGTATAATATGGGAACCAAATATTTTCTTATATCCTTCTTTGCAGATGCTGTTCTCTTTGATCAAGAAATTCTGGAAAATAGAGTTCATTAAATTCCTATCCACAAAACATACCATAGTACCCACTATTGGAAAGCTAGTTATGGTAACATCCCTTTCACCACATATTTGAGATCACAAAAACCACACCTGAATTAAACATTATAACCAGCTTACATACTTATTCTATTTCACTTTCCATAAACCCTATTATCACCATATATAAAACATAATACCAACTTATTTTAAATTAAATCATTCAACTTATTTGGCAACTAGAGTATTTTCCTCTGGATTTGAGATGGTTGTTCTTTCAAGCCTCACTATTGTACACAGCTTTGAGTATAGCTTTGCAAGCCATTTGAAGGTGGAGTGGGAAAAAGCCTTTCCTGTGATCACTAGAGCCACTACTATGCACTTTGGTTTTTCTGGTTGTGTGGTGTTTTGATAATTTTTTTCCCCAATTTCTATCTAACAGGTCTGTATTTCTTCTGTCAAGAAAATTACCACATTTCACCATGCCCCACATTTGTGTTTTTGTCTGGTCTTCATCGTGGGTGAACATATTTACAGTTTGGGTGAAATATATGCCCATTCACTTCTATGTTACATGAATGATGGTTTATCTGTTCAACATATGCAGTTTGATTTGAAGTGCATGATTTATCCCAAGGAAATAATTTAATCCTGACAGGGTCTTTGGAATGCATTTCTGAAAGGTATTTAACTTTCCTGACTTAATAGACTTTCGCTTCTGAAAGTCTCTCTCCTTTTTTGCCTGTTACTCCTTCATTTGCTGTTTGTAATAAAGCTAGGGCTATAAGGATCAAAGTACATGTGCATCTTAACATCAGAGTTGCACTGAACTATAAAAGCCTTCTACCTGAAATTTCAGCCCATATAATTTTCCACAATACTCTGCTTGTAATTCACATTATCTGAGTGTTAATACAATTGTGTCATCATATAATTTTAATTTAGCTTTCCTTAGCTGCAATTTCATTTTATTCTTTTGCATAACACTGATGAAGTCTTTTTAGCCTAGCACATTCACTGACGCCCCAGTGTCCATTTGGAATTCAATTTCCTGTTTGTTTGTATGTGGATGCCTTGCCTTTGCCTCTGGGGCTAGTCTAAGCTTTTCAAGCCATTTATTTTTTCCTGTTTTGGACTACATTAATGTCATATGGGCAAAACCTCATCTTCTGAGTCACTAATACTTGTTTCCTCAATATGGTGCCTTTTTAAAAAAATTTTATTTCTTGTCTGCAAGTTTGGGCGTAATGATCTATCTTGTCACAATTATTGCGTATTGTTCAAAATCAGGCCAAAAAACCTGTTGCTAAGCAAAGGCCTGCTGTTAAGTGAATCAAACACCTAGCAAGCTTGAAAAATCATTTGTAGTAATAAAGCAGAGTGATGAAATTAAGATGTTTGACCTTACTTGATAGTATTAAGAATGAAGTTTAGTTGCTTACTATAATAGCCTGTTTACCAGAGCAAGTGTTTTTAACAGCAAAATGTACTAACCACATCAGTATGGAAAATCAGCATATCACCATGTGGGGTTAGAAATTTGCAAGAAGTACCATAGGGGCATATGCAACTGGCATATGTAAAATGGGGGAAGTTGTATGTAATTAATAGTTAATTTGTAAGTAGCCCTTTTTGAGGAACTGATCTTAAAAATACTTGTATCTTCAGCTGCATGTTTTAGTTTCCACAAACATTAGGTACTGTATGCAAGCATCTGTGTGTGCTGTTTCAATAAAGGTCCTGTTGTCTACCTCCTCAATTAATCACTTGTACATTGCTGCTTAAGGCCAAACCTATATCCATAAAAAAGGAAACAATATGACTTCATCATAGTTTTCTCCAGAGCACGTATAAGCCAATATTGCATCTACTATGTCTCCTTCTCTTTGTATTTGGGTATGTGCTTTCACATGCATGTTAAACCATTCTTTTCATTGCATTATCATGGTTTTCTCAAAGATTCTAAGGTGAGATAGGATGACCATCTAGTCTGACCTCCTTGCACAATGCAGGCCACAGAATCTCACCCACCCATACCTGTAATAAGCCTATAACCTGTGACAGTGTTGTTGAAGTCCTCAAATCATGGTTTAAAGACTTTAAGGTACAGAAAGTCCACCAGCAAGTAAGCCATGCCCCATGCCATAGAAGACAGTGAAAACCCTCCACAGCCTTGCCAACCTGGTCTGGGGAAAATTCCTTCCTGACCCCAAATATGGCTCTCTCTGCAGTATTTCATGAATTAGCTCCATTTTTATTTCACTTATGCTCTGAATTTGGATGGGAGCTTGTTCATTACCTATGCACATGACATGTCAGTAGTTTTAGGAATAGTTATTGAGCCTCATTCAAGATCCTGAATGCTCCATCCATAGCTAATTTTCACAAATTAGTCAATCCTTATATTTTGGCATTCGTTGGCCTTTCTGTACAGTTTGAAGATACTTTGAAAGCACTTCTAGGATTTTCAGTGGGTCCTTCCAGTCCCTTGCTGACATATTCTATATGTGTTAGAACATATATGGAAGCCTTTGCTAATTAGAGCTAATAGAATAGTTTGTTTTCCTCTTTATCCAGCCCTACTGCAACTTCTTAGTTTCCCCATTGTGATCTAAAGACACTCACATGCCTGAATATGTTCCTTCATGTTCATTCATTTTCATGTTCATTCACTTGAGAACACAATTCTTGTCGGTTGCCAGGATTATTCTTTGCTCTGTTTGTCCCCAAAATTTCTACTTTCTGCTTTCATGTACCTGTGGATGCTACCACCATGTTAAATGTTCACGCTTAAAGAGAGAGAGCACCGAAACAACACAACATTCAGGCCTTACTCCTGTCTCCACGTATACTGTCTCACTCATTAGACTACTCTAAATTTCTAAAAATAAATATATTACAAAACCATCCATTGGGAAGCTATAACACAGAGGACCTGCAAGGTTTATTCAGCAAATGAAACTCATGTAAGTTCCATCTTTGGCCTTAAATGGCTTTGGCCTTGTCAGGCACTTTGTTCGTGCCAGATTTAGCCATAAATGCTATGAACTGTGGAGTAATTTGAACACTGTCAGATTATAGTGCCAATTATTCCCCTCTATTCATTATGAAAAAAGCAAACTCAAAATTTACCACTCTCAATACTGACAACCTGAAGAGATCAAAGACAATGAGTCAGATCCCCAATGAACCAAGAGATTTGTCCTACAAATTGTAAGATTTTTAAAACAGTATCAAGCCATGACTTTTAGTCTTTAGTTTTTAACTCACCTCTACTCTTCTGGCTATGTGTGTGTGATAATTTCTGATTGAAAAGTCAATCTTTATTTCACACAAAAATGCATGCCTTTTTCCTCGCTGCACACCTGGATATTCCACTGACCCTCTCCTCACACAAATGTATGGTAGTTCACCTGTTACTGTCTTGACTTTCACCCAACCATTATCCTCCACCTTGTTGCCCACCAGGGCATCTCCCCTTCCCTGAGCAAGGGTGCACCACCTCCCTGGCTCCTTCTCTCTCCTACCTCACTGCCCCCCAACACTTCTCTGCCCAGGTCCCAAGTAAAGGAGTAGGTTCAAGGCAGTGAGTTATAAGAAGTGTTGCTGCTGGGTCCAGGGCCTCTCTTTGCCCCATGATCTTCTTAATGCTATATGACCATGCTTTGAAGGCAGCAGGGTTCATTAGGTCAGAGTGTGTCCTTAGCCTGGAAGCACTCACGCAGAGCTCAGCACAAGTCTTCCCTATAGGAGTAGAGGAGCTTCTCACATCATCACAGGTACTCTTTGGACAACTGCCAAAATTTTGTGACTTGTGAGCAGTTTATGAGAGATTGTAATACTACAACACCACTTCACCTTGCTTCTTGGAGCGAACTCTCCACCACCACTGCCCCCAGGGTGTGGGAGCTGCCATCCAATCTCATCACTATCCTCTGAAGGCCTCTAGTCTCTTTCTTGCTCCCCACATCTCCTACATCTAACTCCCACCCCCCTTAATTCCCCTATCAGCCATTCAGCATCTCTTCTGAGAGCATCACAGCTCTTGGATCAGTGTCTAGCCCTCTGAATCATTAACTGGTAGCAATTTTGCCTAAAGGCATGGTTTCAATCTCTTTGAAGAATAATGGGAGGCAGCAGCCAAGTTTATTAAGGGCAACTTCACATCCACATGTACATACACTATACGGTAAAGCAGCCATATTGCTGGTTTCAGCTTCATTGGCAGTAATAGGAGATGGCAGTCTTTCATCATATTGTCATGAGACAGGTAAAGCCTCCCCCAAAACACCTAGAGCTGCATAAAATCATAAGAATTCACAAGAGTGTATTCTGACAGTTCCTTAAGTAAAATTTACCGTTGTACTTGCGTATGACAATTGCCAGAGAAAATTCTTGCTTGTTTCCTAAGGAAAATGCAGACTGCTGAATGCAGTAACTTCCGTCTTTCATGTAGCATAGTAGAGATAACTTCCCTTATCTAGCAACAAGGGTGATACCTGCCTACATATATTTTCAGAACCACCACATCAGCTCTATATATGGTATTTCCTAACAAAATTGGACATACTCTACTAGCCAAAATATATATGGGAACAATAAAAATCCAAAATGATTGTAAACTTGTAACATGTCTTGGATCTGGCATTTTCCAACTTCATGCCTTGTTGTTGGGAACATTACTTTCAGTATGTAATTCTCAAGGAACATGAAATGTTGTTAGACATGCAAACCCAGATGGAAGGAAAGGTGAACTAGCCAACTCTGACACAAAACAACTGTCTTCCAATTACGACTTATTATTAAGGATATAATACATACTTTTCTTGATTCTAAAAACACAACTATCCAATTTTCCCATTAAGGTTATTGCTAATTACTGTCTAACTAAACTGCCTACTTAGGAAAGGACAAATTACAGCAATAATTGATCCTTTTAAAAAAATAAAATAGTTTTAAGATCCTCTGAAGTAGTGCCATAAACAAGAGCTAAACTAGAGCATGTGCAATTATAACAAATTAATTTCTTCAGCTTTCTCCTATCTTCCTTTCCTTTCTTTTAGTAAACCACTGCTCCTTCAACTCAAAGGTGTGATACTGCATGCAATGAGAAAGAGAAGGAACATGGATTATAAGGCTCTGTAGCTCTGCAGTGATTCACCAGGGGAATCTTAAGTCTGCCACTAAACAGATGTCAGAAGAACTGGGCACACCCTCTCCAGATGGGTCTTGACATGCCATCTTGCTGCTGACAAAATATGTTTCCATTACAATCAGATATAGACTTCTCACATAAATTTATGATACCACAGCAAAACTTAAGGAAAAGTACTACTCTTAATTATTGTGGACTTCACCGAAATGGAAAAGGCTTGGTAAGTGGAAGAGGTCTAATCCATCTGCTCCCAGTGAAAGACTGTCCCCTACAGAATATTTTCCAGCATTACTAATATAAATATAAAAGAATATTTGTGGCAAATCAGAGAAGAAATATCTATCATACTGTAACTCACAGCAATCTTTAGCAGTTTTATTAGTCTAAGTCAGTGAAATAAACAAGGAGTCCTGTGGCAGTTAAAGACTAACAAATTGATTTAGTGCATGAGCTTTTGTGGGAGAAAATCCCACTTTGTCAGATGCTTTGGAAAAAAAAAAACAATTTGTTAGTCTTTTAAGTGCCACAGGACTCCTTGTTTGTTTTAAGACAATATACTTTTCTTAAAAACACTTGCGCAAATTGTGTTTCCAGTTGTTCACAGGATTTCTTGTGGATATAAATTAAACCACTTGTATTAAAGGGCTCTTTGAAAGATGAGATCTATACAGCAGTTTAAATGAATTTAGGTTTATACCAACCTATACAATATTCCTGTATCAATCTGTACCACATAGCACATTGAATTTATATCAGGCTATGTCAAAAGAAGGGAAGATATGAGGAAACAAAGAGAAATAAATTCAATGTCCTCGTTGAGCCAATTGGCTCCATTAATGTTGATGGTCTTTCAACCACCTATAGCACCAATGAATCAGGCATATAATTTTGACTTTAAATAGTGTACCATCATTACTGTGCTGGTCAGTAATAGGAGCCTTACAATTTCAGGACAACATGTCTGGTTTAATATATTAATTTATCAGTTATTGTAATAGCAGAGTTTAACACACTGTAAGGTACACTGAAATTACCACATAATGCACAATTTCCAGTGGGGTGTTTACCTCTCTGACCTCTGACAATCTGATGTACCACTGTCACTCTAAAGAACAAATGGGTGCAATCTAAAGAACAAATGAGACCTTCTGCTGCTACACAACTATAAATATTTCATGGGTAGCTTCTAGTTAATAAAGAATAATAAAGCTTCTAAGCTAGTAACAATAAAAAAAAATCAAAAATTATTATTATTTTTTTTTTTTTAAAAAGGCAGGACACCTGTCAACCCACAAATGGTAATATCTGTCTTAGTGCATTGGTAACAGTCAGTATCTCTCAAAATCCCTACTTGAGAACAGGAATTGAGAAGAGAGGTTTAAATTGCTTTTAAACCCTAAATTATTTCTCAGGAATAACCTCTATTCAGGTTGCATCATTTAGAAAATGCTGAACCTTGAATAAAATCAACTTATTTCTTGTGTTTGTGTAACAGGACCACAAACTTTTGAGTCAAACAAGATTATACTGGACCAATTAAAAACTACTGCTTCTTTTTCACTAGTTCTCTTAAGGGCACTTTTATATTCCAGCAGATAAAGGCAACTCTTAAGAGCTATAAAAAATTCTTGAAAAAGTTACTGAATTACAGCTTGGCCTGATACATGATACAAATATGCAGAAAATTGTGATCAACTTTTCCTTCATGCAATACATCTGGCTTCATAATCTGCTGGCTAGGTCTTTGATGTTCTGAAAACCACCAGTAACGGTCATAATTAAATCCTGGAGTTATTCAGCTGCATAGCTGAACTACTATTTCACATAATACCTGGAGAATGAAAGCTTGCTAATTCACAGTCTTGCTAGTGTAATTGGATTAAAATTTCTAGTAATTATTACATTTCAAGGGAACTGCTTGAAGTTTGGTACCTTCTGGGTGCCATGACTACCCTTTTCTTTAGTGTCAAATGCATATAATACAATAAGTGTGAAACTCTCTTTCAATAAATAAATAAGTAAACAAGCAAATAAATAAATAAATAAATAACGCAGCCACATTTAAGGCATACGTAGTTATCAGCTACACCGATTTACTTTTTCATAGTCATGTTTCCACATATTTTTTCCCCACCGGCTAGAAAAACCACAAAGCAATACTGAGAAACGTATGTACTGGAGATCAAATCCAGTATACGTGCATGGATTTGTGTTTGGTGGTGGTGGTTTTTGTTTTCATTTTAGACCAGCACTAATGACTTTGATGTTATTTTTTCAATGACCTTGAAGGAGTTCTTATGGTGTTATTAAGACAGCACAATTATGTGCATAAACTGGAAGCCATGTGTTCTCAGAAGCCATGGCTTCACATCTGCTGTTTTTCATTTTCGTGGTTTCCATTCCCAGGACTATTATTGGCTCTGGAGCATCTTCCCCCCAAAAGACACATTCATGTGGAAATGCACTTAAATTTAGCTCCAACTCTCCTGGAAATGCCACTTAACATTTGGACAGATCTTGGAGATCCTCACATGAAAGGCATTACAGAAGGACAAAGTACTGTTAGAAAAGACTGGGGTTTTCTAAATAACATTATGCTGAAGTTTAGAATATGGTTTTCATAAATATCCTGGCTATTATTACTTGCTATTTAAGCATTGTCCAAAAGTGGACAGACACTCTACTGGTATGAAATAACTTGCTCCTGCCCTTACCAGTTTACAGTCTGAATAGATAATGCAGACACAAAGAATCAACATGAAACTAAAAACATCTGAAAGAAAGAAAAGGTAAATGCATTACATCACCCTTTATTTATATCTTTGAATAATGTTACTATAGTGCATACCACCCACTATAGCATCTTAATGTACTTCACATACATTACTGTCACAACAATCATTACAGAATATCTTAAAATTGTCCTATTTCCCTCACCTTTGCTGAGGAAATCCTAGAATCCTTTTATTCTCTTCTATCCATAATCATAGGGTAAACTGTGCTTTCAAAGCACCATAACAGTCACAGCACACAGTGACTAAATCACTGGGAAAGCCTGTCTGACCCTTGTCCTGGTTTTTATTTTACTCACGGGTCAGGCCATCTAAGTGAAGCCTCCTCCACATCTACATTGTTTCAACCAAACCCCAGCTTTGAAATGTGTGTATCTTTGCCTTTTAATGTGATGCAGTCATTTCAAATTTATTTCTTTTTAAATGCTTTGTTGAAGTCCCTTATGGGGTAACAAGAAATCTGCTGAAAAAATATTATGAATTAACAGTGGCATAGATAAAGGACTGCACCAAACTCCAGTCTGGTTTACACACCCATACTTGGTAACGTTGCAGTTCACAACTATAAATAACAATTAATTTCATCTAAAGTTAAGAGAGGGTAATGTGGCTTCTGATTTTGCACATGCAAATTGAGTAGCTAGCTGCCCACAACTTCACTTGTTTGGTTAAACAAAGATGCAGTTGCACCTATAATATTAGCACATCTACATAAATTTGAAGCTGGACTGAAGCCACACTGAGATTCCAGCCCAGCAAATCTTCACGGCCGAGGTTTACTGGGGGGGCTCATTTCCCAGCATAAGGAGAGAAAAGAAGCTGCAGCTGCCTTAAGAGAGCATCTGACTGGTTTTTACAGCTTTTATTCTGGACATTCTTTCCTCTGTACTAATTGTGCCAACTCTCTCCAGCCTCTTTCCTCACAATCCCTTCACTTCAAGCTCACTCCACCTGCTCTCTGTGCTTCCTCCTTTCCCCCTCCCCACAGAAGGCTCTCTACCTTTCTTTGTCTCCCTGTTTAGGCAATCTCCTCTCAAAATATAAAAAAAGGATCTTGTCACTAAAATAACATTTGCAAACCATCCCATTGCTCACATACTGTCTCACTTTCCTCAAACACTTTGCCTGTCTTGTCTATTTAGACTGTCAGCACATCAGGACTGGATGAGTGGGCAGGACTGTCTTTTATTTTATTTCACACAATGGGGTCCTGATCTTGAGCCGGATCCCTAGATGCTACTATAATACAAATAATAATAATGCCAGCAAGGCAACTGTGATGCAGTCAAATCCAAATCCCAGGAAAGTAAAGGAAACGTTTTCAGACTCTTCAACAATGCTGCAGTAGAGAGGTCATTTTCAGTTCTAAAAGAATAAGAAGTCAGAGGAAAAATATGCCTAATACACAAAACTGGGCCAAATTCTGCCCTCTGTTACATATACACAGCTCCCCTAAGATCAGTGGAGTCCTACCATGTGCATGAGGCCATAATTTGGCTCAGACTGTAATAACACATATGGTAATACACCACAGGGGGAAAGCTAATCATGACTAAGTAGTATATTTGGTCTGATATACCCCTCCCAGCAGGGGTGGGGTGGGGGAACTACTGATTATGTCACCAAATTATTGTTTTACATTTTCTCCATGTAGTGACACGGGGCTTTCATAAGGTTCAAACAGAAGACCCCAGTGATCTAGAGGTTTTCAAAAACAAATGAACGAGGGGCGGGAGATGCATTACCTGAGCAGGCTTGCCCCTGTGTATTGATTTAATGTATTCTCACGTTTACGGCAGCAAGGATCCCACAAAAGCTACATTACTGGTGAAGTTTACTCAAAACTGGTTTCTTCTTTGTATGTTTCTGGATCAGTTCCTTAACCACTGGGCATGGTTACTGAATACTCTGTTACACGTATCCTTTGCTTTTTCCTTGAAAATGTATTTATCATTACCCACACAAGGGAAATCTTGACTCAAAGCTCATACTTGGTTCTTTCAGAAAACCACTGTAAGAGGTTACAAGAACAACATGCCTTTCTAAAATATCCCTGAGGAACCTCCTCCATTAGAGTTTGAATTCTCTCACATCCTGGTCACAGCATCTCAAAGTACTGATAAATTGTAGGACTTTGTTCCAAACCTGTGATTCCTCCCTCTTCTTCTCAAGCTCTCTTCAATTCCCCAATGCTATAGCAAACAATATTTTCATATACATTTCCCTTCTGGACTGAAGCCTGGCATCTTCTTTCTGGCATACGTAAAATAGAGAAGTTGCCCTTTGAGCCACTGCTAGACTATGTGCCAGAACACTAATAGCAAAGGGTGTTGAGGTAGCAGCTTTTCAAACAATGTAAGTTACATTAGCATGAGCAGACAGTTGAGGTAATTCTCTGGAGTCATGTTACGAAGCCAAAGTGTTCTTGGCTCTTATGTACTGTTTAAAGTTGTTTTCTCTTTTTTTTTTTTTTTTCTTTTTTGGTTGATGAATATTACACTCTCCATACTAGGCCCTGCAGGATTACAAACAGTACTATAATGTGAGACTTCCTTTTTTGTTCAAAATATAGGATCCCTAAGCTAAATAATTACACCCCCATTTTTATAAGTCTCGTTGTTAAGCTCCATAGGAATGAGTATCTGTTTAATATATTCCTGAACCCAAGTTTTAAATATGCACACACCTACATGTCTAGCCAAGTCTCTCCAGACTGTTAGGATACATCAAACTATTTTTTGGATTTCCTTAGGAACGAAAGATGCAGGTTGTACACCCACAAAGAAGCCCTCTCTTCTGAGGTTCTTTTTTCCTCCCACATTTTTATTTGTCAAGTCCATAATTTGACAATCTTCGAAAACTTTGTTACAGCACCAGAACCATTATTAATAGGATTTTCATGTTGTAAAAAGTCATTTCTAATATATTTCATTTGGAGATTTTTTTTAGCCATTTTCTAAAATAGTGCAATCACACAAAATATAGTTTAACAATCACTCATCTTCAATTTGCAAAGCAAGCAAGTCTCAGCACCATGAAGCTTGGCCCAGTGTTTGAGATACTCAGTTTCTGGCACAGTAATCATCAGTTCTCTCCCCTAAGCTGAAGTATTGTTATCCCTCTTTCTATCTCATTAACATATGTTGCCCATCACAATGCAGACTTTCCTAACATTTTCCTAAACATTTTAACATGATTTTCATATTGAATTTTTTATTATGTTGATCCACATTTGCAAAGCCTTATTGCCCTGGATTTTGTAAAGCCAGCTCACTCAACATAACTGATTAAGAAAATATTTTTGCGGGGAAGAATTTCAATTAGACTCATAAGTATGGATTATGTGAAGCAGACGTTAAAAAAAAGGGGGGGGAGGGGGCTGAATCCAACCAGCCAAAGGGCACCCAAATGAAATAAAATCCCTCATCCAAAACAAGGAGTGCTTGTAGCACTCTTGTCTCCATGCTGTGCCAATGATACACCTGATCCCCTAGTTCTAAAGATTCCAGTGCCCTCCCACACTCCTTTTAAACCCAGGCTCTCTGGTTTCATCACCTCAGGTGCCAGATTGTTCTTTAACACACCTGTGCTTACTCTCATACAACTATCATCAGTGTTAATAAACATAGCAATTGGCATACATGGAAGATTCATCTACCTTCTGAAATGGCAAGCAAAATTATTAGAGACTTAACTTTATACAAAGCTGAGTGTAAGATCTGAAACAATTTTCTCATAATCAAATAATTGGTATTCAGGAAAAGTTTTCTAGGTAACAATTATTCCAAAGATTAGCCAAAACCCTACAGTAAATTGAATGTGTACAATCAGTGGAACCATTTTGTTTTAATGCCCATTTTATATTATAATATTATGATTTCTTTAGCTGTATGGTGTATTTTCTGTTCTAGTCATCACCATTAGAAAAATAATCATTACAGTGTGGAGCAAAAGAGAAACAGTTATTGAAAAGAAGCTTCTTCTGCAGCTCGCTGAAGAGCTACCATCCCTTCAAGCATCAAAGGCAACATACAGTAGGCTTGTGGTACAACCTAATCAGTAGGACTCTGAGAATTGCTTTGTCACTTCCAAATATACAACAATTGTTCTGAATTGACTGTGTTTTGCATGAGGATGATTTGAAGGGAAGCAGGTGGCCAGTGATGACAGTAAAGGCTGGATCACTATTAGAAGGAGGTCAGGACACGGGCAGGCTGCTGATCACAGAGCATTTAATTTCCTCTTGAGCATTTCAGAAAAAGACTAACACAGAAACACAGGAAAGAAAAAATGATGTTTTGGCCACAACAAAGCTACTGAAATTTGCTGTTTCAAACATTTTTGGCTCTTGGCAAAAAAAATCTAGCCAGATTACTTTGTTTCCCTGATAATTTTATCGTAATAAAATTTCAAATACAGCAGCATTACACGCAGAGCTGTGATGATTTGGGGAATTTGCACATACAGTTTGAGAATGATGGGTGATGCTATGGTGTTGCTGTAGTTTTGAATACCTTTATGTTTATGGGCAGTCCAACCTTTTGTTCAAACACCAGACCAGGAACACTTGTAAGTCCTTAAAATTCAAGAGTCTTCTATTTTTTACTACCTCTCTACAATGTTCCCTGTAAGCTGCACCAGTGAGCGGTGGCGCAGCTGCCTCCGTTCACTGGCGCAGCAAGCACTGACCCCAGCGCAGAGCTGGGGTCGTGGCTGGCGGGGAACAGAAGCGGGGAGCGGTGGGGGTTGTGGCTGGCGGGGAGCAGAGGAGCCAGGGCCGGGGCTGGCGGGGAGCAGCGGGCAGCAGAAGCCGGGAGCAGTGGGGAGCAGCAGGCAACAGAAGCCGGGAGGAGAGGAGCCGAGGCTGGGGCTGGCGGGGACCAGAAGCGGGGAGCGGAGGCGCTGGGTTGGGGGCTGGCGAGGAGCAGAAGAAGCGGGGAGCAGCGGGGTTCGGGGCTGGCGGGGAGCAGAAGCGGGGAGCGGAGCTGGGTTGGGGGCTCCCAGGCTGGGAGCAGATTAGAAGCCCAGGATAAGCTCATGGCACGCGGGGGAGGGGGGGTTGATGTGTAAGGAAACGTCTTGTTTCCCTTTCAAGTCGTTGCTGCCCCATAGGTCAGTGGTTCCCAACATTTTCTCTGCCATGGCACTCCTTGCTACCTTTAATTCATTTGAGGCACACTGCCATGTAGTTTCCGAATGAAGCCATATATTTTCATGAGCCAATGAGGCAATCCAGAGCGCTCTGAGTAGTTTTTCAAAAAAATTTGTGACACACCTGTGTGCTGTGACACAGTGGTTGGGAAACAGTGGGCTAGGTAGACACAACACACACATTCCACCCAAGATGCAGAATAAACACAGAGAACTGTATAGAACCTTATGTTACTTTATTCACACCCAGCATTTCTACAGCACTTTCC
>ML681992.1:6558115-6584243 GCA_007922195.1 Podocnemis expansa
GACAAGAACAACACAAAACTGGTAGATGGGGATTGTAGCAGAGAGAGAAGGCAGCCTGATCTAAGTTTTTCAGTAAAGTGGAAAAACTGTCATTGACCTTAATTAACATTAGCTCAAGTAATATATAGGCCTGAATCAGGGAGACTTCTTTTAGCTCTATGAGTGAGATCTAGTCAGAATTGGCACATTCATTAGGAATCTCTAAAAAATAATAGAATTGTATTGGCTATCTGTGATCATCAGCTCTTATCAGTGTAATTTCTTACAAATTCTCTTTATGTATTTTCACATCTTCTAAAGGTGAGCTGAAATTACAGACAACCAAAATGTTTGTTGTTCTGGAAAAGGTAATGGCTGGTACACTGAACACATTCTTAGATGTTTGTCACCTATACACTGACAGAAGATAAGTTCCCATTTCTGGCCCAGTTGGTTGATATATGTGGTACGTTTCAAGCATCTAGTGCAGATGCTGAATGAGGCTTCAGTCTAATGAATAATATTAAGACAGAGCCTCATAACAGGTTGGATGTTTCTCATCTAGACATGCTAATGCGCATCAAGTCATATCTAAGTGCTGGATTCAAGGCTGACCTAGACTCTGTATACGCATTCTGGAAATGTGACAAAGACAAGCGTCAAAAACTGAGGTGTAGAGGAGGCTTGATAGGCAGCATCATTGCTTCATATTTGTTTAATAAATATGTTAAACTAAAATACTGTGGTTTTATTAATTTACTAAAGTTTGAACAAAAAGACATCTATACAATGTTCCCTCTCTAAGCTGGTGATGCAACTGAGCAAGTTACGGATGCACTTGGGGAGCTGATGGGCAGTGGCTCAGGGGCCCGGTCCGGGCCCAGGAACTTGCTCAGCTGCATCCATAAGTTGCTCAGCTGCATCACCGGCTTAGAGGGAACATTGCCTCTCTACAAGGGGGCTCGTGAATGGAAGAAAGCAGGAAATCCTCAGAACACCAAATGCTGATGATGCTACCCTTTAAAAACTAGTGACTGGATGTGTTGAGGGAAGACTCACAGAGTTAGTCAAGAAATTTTGCACAGGAGAGGAAAAAAGAGATGGCAATGCTTTTGTAGCAGGATGAGCAGATTAGCTGCACAACTAACCAAGATTAGTAAAAGCAAGCAGAGCTGGAGAGAAAGGGAGGTGATCCATGGCTGAGAAATTAAGTCATCTGCAGAACCAAAGGATCAAGGACATCCGCAGAGGACTATGATCCCAGCACAAAAAGTGGTCCACAGTGGTGAGGAAACTGAGGCAGGGAAATGCATGTAAGGCTTACTATATTTGTCTTTATCTCTGTATTTTTGTGCAATCAGTAAAGAGCAAGGGTGGCTTGGTCTGACTGTGAGATGTTACACATATCTCTTGCCCTGAAAGAGTTGAGCAGAGAAACACACCCTGCTCCTGCAGACCTTACAGCTAGACTTCTGGAAGAGGGTGTGCTCATGCTATGGAGTCTGAGGACTTCCAAGGGCTGGGCAGTTGGATGGGGATGCCTCGACTTTCAGGAAGGAGTGCTAGGCAGAAAATCTGAATCTCAAGAGTAGGCCTAGAGACCACAAGCCAAGGGCTGCATCTGTATTCTGTTCAGAAACCCAAGGTTTAAGGCACATGAGGAATTCAGCATTTGGATCTTTACACAGCACTTTGGTGAGTCCCCAAGGTGAAACCTTTGACTAGATTTGTGACAGAGGCCTTGCAGGAACTCACTGTTAAATTCAGGTGGCACAGCAAACAGTAGACTGGGATGATTTCCCTGACACTGATGGGCTTGCATCACTTTTGAGATGCTAGTAAAAACTACACCTACTGGAGAGGACTACTCACCCTTAAGGCTCATCACAACCTTCTGAAGAGCAATTTGTTCATATGTGGAATGGACCAGATTCCACATAATGTGATGCAGTTTTAAAATAGTTTCCAAAAGTAGAACTCCTCTGGCATTCATAAGAAACATCTTTACTTCTTCCACTCCCGTTTCAAATATCCCAGGCTGAACACTGCCCATGCACTCAAAATATTTTTTCAGGAAGAACTGTGAATAACCGTGAATAAAGACAGACCACAGAATAGTATAAACCTTTCCAGTGAAGCACCTAACAGAAGTTTGTTTGCCAAGTACAGCTGCCTTTGTTCTTAGCATCCAGAGAAAGTATTTTTATTTAAATCTAAAAATACAGTAATAGCTTTTCCATTTCCCCCACCCCCTTAAGCTAATGTACTCTTTATACAAAGGTTTTTATAAGAGATTAAAAAGTTCTGCAGGAAGCACCTGATTGAACTATTGGCTGTACATCACTGGCATAGATACTTTAGGTCCTGGAGATAGTTTTTGTCAAAAGCAGTGTGAGGAAGTTAACATCTCCAAAACCATTTTGTCAGGCAGCTCCTACACACAGAGCATTTCTTTTTTTTAGCAGTAGATCATCAGAAACCTAGTCATTTCAGAATGCTAATGAAACTAAAGTAACAGTATTACTGCCTTTTTGTAGTGTGAGAAGCAAAATATAAGGAGTACCAAAACTCTAGCTCAGATCACCAACTTAAGAAGGGCTAAATTCCTGCAAGATGCTGAGTACTTCTCAACTTCCACAGCTTTTAATGGAAGTTGAGAGTGTTCCTCCCTTGTAGTATCATGCTCTAAAAAGGCATGCATTTCAGGATTTTGGAGAAGTCCACTGGAACGTGCAGCAAGCACCCTACAGAACCATGCGGGATTGTGCCATAAGGAGAAAAAGATGGAAGAAACACTTCAGAGATTATATTACAACAATATTAAAGTTACAAATAATAATTGTGATCATCATCAGTATAATTATGCCCATTTTACAGATAGGGAAACTGGGATACAAAATGTGTGACTTGTAGAAAGACACAGAGTAACTCAGTGGTAGAGTCAGGAAGAGAGCCAGACCTTTTTATATCCATATTATAGACACTAGACTATATTCCCTCCAAATAAACAAAACAGAGTAATTCTTTTGGAGGCTTCAGTCATAGTTATCCTTTATATTGATAGTCCTTATAACAATGCATACGAAGCAAAGAGATAAGAAATAAATGTGCATAGAATCACCCCGCATGAAAAAGCTGACCTGCCAGATCAAAGCTGATGTACAAGAATTTGACTTTCCTGTATCTTAAGGACCATATTATTATATTATACGTATCATCTGTGGTTCATTTGTGCATCAAGGAGGAAAAGACTGATGAATCTCAAAATAAGTAATTAAAATGAAGAACACAAGTTCTGCACACTTCATGTTAAACAGAGAGAAATTATTGCTGTCTGATGCGAAATAAAACAGGCCCTTGAACTTTAAAGTCAATGACAAAAGAAATTAAAAGATGAGTTGAGCACTAAAGAGTTACTGTAGAGTCAGTAATTTTTCAGAAGGATTAAGAGAGCATATGCACTATTATCCTTAATTAGTTAGGAAAAGTATGAAAAGCAGGATAATTTGCATACTATTTAGATTCAACAAATGGTTACACTGTTGATATCTACACTCATGACAGGGAAAGAGGACACATACACCCTTTCAAATTAATACAGTTAGAAAAGGTAAACACTACCATTCTTTATCTAGTCAGTGAAATCTAAACTATACTATGAGGATGGCCCTTTGGATACCTAATTTTTCTTTTTCTTGCCAGGTTAGAGAAGCTCTGCTGGAAAACACATCAAGTTAACTTTTTTGAGGCCAGACCTATCTACTCAATTGATTCAGCCAAGGAGTTAATGCCAAAAAGAAAACAGTGGACAAGCATGAAAGCTAAAGTAATATATCACTGCTATCTTCTCAACAGATAAACATTTCTTTGTTTGAACAAATACACATTATGGTACATGAAGCCAAAACTGTTACATTTGGGTTTTTTTAAGCAGCACATCTTCTGTTGGACTTCCTTGTAACCAGACTTCAGAAAACACTCAGTACAAAGGTTTAAGTGCACATAGGGTAGTATTAAATTTGTTTCACAGTGAAAAATGGATAAACAACAGTGTGCTAACCAAAATTTTCAATTTTACCATAGTTTGTATTTTAAATGCTGAAATACAATTCAGGTTTGTATTTATCTAATAATTCACAAATGTAAGAAGACACCTTTACATTCTATACTTTTACAATTTTAAAAGGGATAGCCGTGTTAGTCTAGTCCAGTGAAAAAACAACAAGGAGTTGTGTGGCACTTTAAGACTAACAGATTTATTTTTTGCATGAGCTTTCGTGGGAGAAGATCCCACTTCCTCAGATGCTTCGAAGATGGGTGAACTTACAGAAAGGAATGAAACTAAATGCAAAGGGGTGTAAACCATAGGATCAGGTCATACAGGAACAGCAAATCAAAGCAGTTTACAGGTTCAAACCATGGGAAGCCTGAAGTCAAATTACCCTTTGTAATGGGAAAAGAATCCATAGTCTAGACTCAGACCAGCCTACACAGAATTTAGCTTGCATATTAATTCAAGTTCAGCTGTCTCTCTTTGAAGTCTTGATGTCCCAGGTACAGCTCTATCGACAGTCGTTAACAAATCCATCATCGAGTGATTAGGAAGATGGAAGTGTTCAGCAATTGGTTTCTCTGTTCTTTGATTTCTGATATCAGCTCTGTGCTCATTCAGTCTCTTACGGAGCAATCGTTCTGTTTGTCAAATATATAAGGTGTAGGGGCATTTCTTGCACATGATGGCATAGACCACATTAGTAGATGAGCAGGTAAATGAGCCTTTGATGGAGTCGTAGGCTTGATTAGGACCTATGATGGTGTCTGTTGTGTAGATATGTGGGCAGACTTGGCAGCGTGGTTTTTTGCAGGAGTGTGTGCCTGCTTCAATGTTCCTGTTGTTAGATCTGTAGTTGCTGGTGAGTATCTGTTTAAGATTAGGGGGCTGCCTATAAGCAAGGAGTGGTCTGTCTCCTAATGCTTGAGAGAGAGAGGAATCATTTTTTTAGAATAGGCTGTAGGTCCTTAATGATCTTTTGCAGAGGTCTGACTTGAGGATTGTATTTGGTGACTAGTGGTGTTCTGTTGCTTTCTTTCTTGGGTCTCTCCTGTAGTAAATGACTTCGGGGAACCCGTCTAGCTCTGTCAATTTGTTTTCTTACTTCCCCAGTTGGGTACTGTAGTTTCAAGAATGCTTGATAGAGATCCTCGGGATGTCTGTCTCGGTCTGAGGGATCAGAGCAGATGCGGTTATATCTTAGGGCTTGGCTATAGACAATGGATTGTGTGGTGTGTTTAGGATGGAAGCTTGAAGGATGTAGGTAACTATACCGATCAGTAGGTTTTCGGTATAGGGTGGTGGTGATGTGTCTATCCCTGATTTGTACTGTAGTGTCAAGAAAGTGGATCTCCTGTGTGGAGTGTTCCAGGCTCAATTTGATGGTGTCGTGGAAATTATTGAAATCTCTGTGAAAATCTTCAAGAGCATCCCTGCCATGTGTCCAGATGATAAAGATGTCATCAATGTAGCTCAGGTAAAGAAGAGGTGCCTTGGGATGAGGCTTGAGGAAACGTTGTTCTAAGTCACCCATAAAGATGTTGGCATATTGTGGGGCCATGCGGGTACCCATAGCAGTGCCACTGATTTGGAGATATAAATGATCCTCAAATCTGAAGTGGTTGTGGGTGAGTACAAAGTTGCAAAGTTCAGTCACGAGCTGTGCTGTGTCATCATCTGGGATGGTTCTTCTAATAGCTTGTAATCCATCCTTGTGTGGGATGTTGGTATAAAGAGCTTCTACATCCATAGTGGCCAGAATGGTGTTTCCAGGAAGTTCTCCAATGGACTGTATTTTCCTCAGGAAGTCTGTGGTGTCTTGAAGATAGCTGGGGATGTTGATAACATAGGGTCTGAGGAGGGAGTCCACATAGCCAGATAGGCCGGCAGTAAGAGTGCCAATGCCTAAGATGATGGGGCGTCCAGGGTTTCCTTTTTCATGGATTTTAGGTAGTAGATAGAACATCCCTGGCCGTGGTTCTGGTGGTGTTTCTGTCTCTATACGTTCTTGTGCTGTCTTAGGGAGTTTCTTGAGTAGGCGTTGAATGAAACAAAATTCAACCAGAAACTCTTTCAATTGTAAACTACAGAATACGATTTTTTCTGAACTCCAAGCCCCACAAACTCAATGCTGGCTCCGACAGTCAAGCAGCGTTCCTTTCATCTTGTGCATCATTGCCAGCAATAAGAACTCTTCTTAGCCCACTGCTACATCTCTGCAACCGTGTATTCCCCAAGATACCTGTATAAACCCTTAGCTCTTTAATACTGTAGGATTAGTTGATTGCAGTTTAATAGACAGTGCTGTTGGTGATGTATGACAACCAACAGAAGAACAAAGATGAAATAAAATTTTGTACTATTCCATATTAGCTTTGTTAGCTCAGCAACATTAATAGAAATAAAAAGCAATGAAACCTCCTCTCCTTTACCCCAAGGGAAAATAATAAGTTACAAATGAACTGTAAAAATCAAGATTTCCCAAGTACATGGTTACCATCAAGAACAACAAACCCAAAGGAAGCTACTCATATGGTTCACAGACAGACTATAAAGAAAGGTTTGTAAAATACACACTGAAAGTTTACAAAACTGAGTAAGTCAAAGCAGATGGCAATCTATAACGTCTTAGTGGGAAAGAAGTTTGGGGAATTCCCCCCCCCCCGAGCTTCTTTTGCAGAATGGGAATAAAGAGGAGCCATGTATCCATTATATTTGGACAATAATCACAGCAGATCTAACTCTTGATATATACAACAGTCAGTTTTGTTGAGTAAGAAAGCCTCATTTTTACTATTTAAAGAAGAACTAAAATCTGTTGTTGCATGAGGTGTTGCAGTAGCAGTGCCAGTCCCAAGATATTAGAGAGACGATGTGGATGAGGTCAGGGCCATCCCTGGGGGGGGGGCAAGGCACAGGGCCAATCAACCTATGCAGGGCCCTGCATCCCCACTGTGCTGGGGGGGGGGAGGCAGGGTGGACTGGCCCAGAGGCTGGGCTCCACACTCCAGCCCCACCCCTGGACCAGCCCACTCCACCCTAAGGGAAGGGGGTGTAGGGCCGGCACAGAAGTCGGTCTCTACTTCCCTACCCTGCCCCTTGCCTTTGGCTTGCCAACAAAGGCAGCAGAGCAGGGCCAGGGGGGCAGGGCCAAACCACAGGGCCCAGGTCTGTCTCCTCACTCACTACCATCCCCCTGAGACGGGCCTGGATGAGGTAATATCTTTTATTTGATCAACTTCTGCTGGTGAAAAGACGATCTTTTGAGTGTACAGGAGCTCTTCTCCAGGTCCGAAGAAGACTTCTTTGTAGGCTGGAAAGCTTGTCTCTCTCACCAACAGAAACTGGTTTAATAAAAGATATTAGCTAACCCACCTTGCCACAGAATCATAGAAACTGGAAGGGAGCATGAGAAGTCATCAAGTCCAGTCTCCCACACTCATGGCAGGACCAAGTACCCTCTGAAATTATCTCTGACAGGCCCTTGTCTAACCTACTCGTAAACACTTCTAGTGATGGAGATTCCACAACCTGCCTAGGCAACTTATTCCAGTGGTTAATCACCCTGACAGTTAGGATTTTTTTCCTAATGTTCAACCTAAACCTCCCTTCCTGTAATTTAAGTCCCTTACGTCTTGCCCTATCATCAGCAGGTAAGGAGAAGAGTTTTCCTCCCTCCTCCTAGTGACAATCTCTTAAGTACCTGAAAACTGTTATCATGTCCCCTCTTAGTCTCCTCTTTTCCAGATTAAACAAACCCAGCTCTTTCAATCTTCCCTCTTAAGTCAAGTGTTCCAGACTTCTAATTATTCTTGTTGCTCCTCTCTGAACTTTCTCCAATTTGTCCACATCTTTCCTGAAATGAGACACCCAGAACTGGGCACAATATTCCACTTAAGGCCTAATCAGGATGTAGGATAGTGGAAGAATTACTTCTCATGTCCTCCTTACATTACTCCTGTTAATATATCCCAGAATGGTGTTTGCTTTTTTTGCAATGGTGTTACACTGTTGACTTGTATATAGCTTGTGGTCCACTATGATACCCAGACCCCTTTCCGCAGTACTCCTTCCTAGGCAGTCACTCGCCATTTTGTATATGCACAATGTATTGTTCTTTCCTAAGTGGAGTACTTTACACTTGTCTTAATTGAATTTCATTCTGTTTACCTCAGGCCATTTCACCAGTTTGTCCAAATCATTTTGAATTGTAATCCTGTCCTCCAAAGTACTTACAACCCCTCTCAGCTTGGTATCATTGGCAAACTATATAAGTGTATTCTCTATGCCATCATCTAAATCTTTGATGAAAATACTGAACAAAACCTCAAATTGCAGTTTATGGCAGTTTGTGTCTGCATCAAACTTTTCTTTAACCATTTTGATTTATGAACAAGAAGGCGCTAATGTCTTCTAGTCAGTTAAGACTCGGATCTGACTGATCAATTTATTTTTTTGCCTGTCCTCCTATGTCTAGTAGCCATTCAAAGATAATATTGGGTTTATGTAACTGGGAGTGAAAGAGTATAGGAACAAAGAAAAGGAACTTGGCTAGGCTGGGAAGTCATTGGGAAAAGAGAAAAAACAAGAGGGGCTCTAGGAGGGTTGATGAAGGGCTTCAGAAGTCTCTCTCAGGGAATAGAAGGAATTTACAGGAAGAGCTGGAAAGGCTCTATAACAGAACATGATCCCACTGGAAAAGGAAAGAAATGTGTATTGGGGTGAGAGAAAACTCCAGGACAGATCAGGTCAAAGGAAGGAAATCAGCCATAGAAGAAGCAGGGAAGGTGCTAATACCGCTGTAGCAAGGAGACATGGGCCCCCCCCAGAGAGAGACCAGAAAAGACTGCAAAAAAAACTGCAAGATGGCCGGGGGGGCGGAGCCAGGCAGGGACTGTCAGTCAGCCCGGAAGTGGAGGGGCGGGACAGGAAGTATAAAAGGGGAGGCAGGCAGCTCAGATCAGGCCAGGCCAGCAGAGGGGAAGATTGCAGCTTTGTCTGCTCCTGACCCTGCACTGCCTGGGGGAGAAGCTGGGCTCTGGCCTCTGGACCCGGGCCCGTCAGTCTGGCCACGGCCACCCGGGGGCAGCGATTGGGTCCCCTACCCAAGCCTTGGGTCATCCTGCACTGGCAGGAGAAACCACACAGAGGGAGATTGACAAGGGGGCTGAAGTCGACGCCGGGTGGGGAGCCTGAACCCCAAACCACCTCGTGTGATCTCGAAGAACTACCCCTGGCTGCCAAGGAGCCCAAACCACTGCCTGCCTCATGTGACCTGGAGGAGCTACCCCTGGCTGATGAGGACCCCCCACCTCCACCCCTTTCCTGCAACCTGGAAAAGCTACCCCTTACTGAGGAGCCGGCCATCTTCCCTGACCTACCACCACCTGATGAAATGGAGGGTTTTTACAACATACTGCTGGGGGACTACCCTGAGGTGACCGACTATGAAGTATGGCCGGAGCGGGGGACCCAGGGTGGCTGAGGAGAGGGCGAAGCTCAACCCTCCGTGGGGAGTCACCTCCCAGGGGCAGTGTGTTGCAGCCAGGACCTCGCTGACCCCTGCACCGAAGCCTCCAGAGACCCGAGGTCAGTGTGTTGTGGCCCAGACCCCACTGACCCAGGCACCACAGCCCTGGCCCCTTGTGGGGACCTGAGCTGGGACACAGTAGAGTGGAATGACCCCACACCTCCACTGATCCCTTCCCCTAGTGCAAGCCGTCTCACAACCTGCGACCATCGCCGTGACACTGGGATTCTAGGGGTCACCAGAGATGTTGTCTTTGACTTTGTTTGAGCCTGACCAAGGAGCTAAAGATTTGGAACCCCACCATACGCCGGGCTGGGCTGAGTCCCTTGCCCAGGGCGAGGGACTAAGGACTTGGTAGTCCTGCCCGAGTGGGGTTAGAGACCCTGGTGGGCCATCCTTCCCTCTCCTAGAGGAAAAGGGACCCCATTACAACCACCATGAGAGGGGACATTGCATAAAATGAACAATGATTTTTCCCTTCATTTTCAATGATAACAGAAAAAAGGAAAGTCCATTTGGTTTGGAAGTGTCATGTTTACGCTGTCCAGCAACTTATGTCCATCTGACATGCAGTGTTTCTAACATGCTAACACATCCTATGTCACTGCATAATGTAATTTTGATAGGTCTTCATGATGGTTAAGAGACATCCTCCTGACTGTGTTCTCAGATTCAGTGCAAATACTTCTTACTGTCAGAAAGCAAAACCTTAAATATTGTCTTATAGCATATGACAAGGAGATTATAAGTGAGATTAACACACAGAGCAATTCACAAGCCTTCATGAAGTCTGAAAACACTGTTCTAAATTCAATACCCTAACCACACTAGCGCACAGGTGAAACAGACTGGTTTCTAGCAATGAATCTGAGAGGGCTCACCTAAATCCTAAAGCCTTGGCAAGAGCTAGCACTTGGTCTGCCACCATTTTAGGGTCATTCACTGGCGACAGCTCTGACAAAATACCTCTGCACCTTAAAGTCAACAGGGAGATAGTTTGGCTAAAAGAGTCAGTCTTGGAAACCTGAACAGCAGGAAACTAAATGACTGACAGATACACAACTGGTCAACATCTATGAATAAATGCAAGCAGCTCTCCATTCACTTTTAATCCTTCTTTCTTTCCTTCAGATTTTTATTAGGATAATGGAAATCAATGCCTGCAGGAAGTGATGCAAATAAGAGAGCTACAAACTTTAATTTAAGGACAAAAAGCATCATGCCTATTGTCCACAGTGTAAAAAAGGTATATCATCTATTTTGTCTATTACTTGCTTTAATACAAAGAAATTCAGTTCCTAGTGGGAGAATTTATTGCTGCAGGTTCCCTGCCAATTTAGGACTGTAGTGTTTACCTTTCCCTTTGAGCAGGCAGAGAAACAATGGTATATTGTGTAAATACAGTGGGGACATGGATTAATTTCAAACCCATCACGTAATCTTATGAGATTTCCCATGAGATCTCCTAACAGGTTGCAGCACTGTGAGCCATTATTTCCATATTTATTGGAAGTAACGTCTGTGCTAAGGCTACACACAATATTCCCACTGCAAGCTCTCATGACGAGAATGAAATTAACTCTTATCATTGCTGTAAGCACTGAGGGGCTTTTTTGGAAGCCTGCGACATTTACCCCAAATAACTATACAGTCCTTTAATGCTGTTATGGTACAGAGTATTGTACAACACTTTAACTTAGGGCTTTTTGTAAAGATGACTTTTGATCTGAAAATCCCCATTGAATTCTGAGCTTGATGCTGATCTCATTTGTATTGATATAAAACTGGTGCTATTCCACTAATTTTAACTGAGTTAGTCCTGATTTGTGCCAGTATGAGATCAGAACCAGAGGTGTTCTGTGGTATAATTGTGCAAGGCCCTTTCAAGATGCAAATATTGACAAGATAAAAATTAAAATGAATGTTCTATATGACTGTATTCTCTACAGAATGTATTGAAAAAGCTTTATTTATTAAATATTACAGACTCCAGAGACCCCACTGTACTAGCCACTGTACAAATACAAAGAAATACAATGTCCCTGTACCAAAGAGTTTACAACCTACCGCATTATTTGGGAGAACTGGAGGCAGGAAACATGTTCATACCCCTCGCTTCCTGCAGTAAAATTGAGTCTGATCCTCAACTGGTGCAATTTGGTGTAGCTCCACTGAAGATAAAGAACTGGCCCTAACAATCTATTTGTTTATGTGCTTCCAAAATGTTCACAATTCCAAGATACACATAGATATTTCTGTGCTTAGATAACATGGTGATATGGGGGGCACCACGGGAGCTGTGTTCTTATAATGTCTCATTAAAGTTCTGGGCTACGTGCCTATAAATGTTTCTCCTTTGGTACTGATCCTTTTGTGAATGTAGACATTTTTTCTCCTTTTTTAATCAACCTCCTGCTCTTACCTGATTCATCCATTGATTCCGCTACATGCTGCTTGTAGGTAGTTCTGCAATTCATCATCAAGGGAACAATTGTTAAGTCCTAATCTATGGTTTGCCACTGAATGTATAGGGGATGAGGGTCAGAGCAATTATTTAAAAAAAAAAAAATGAAAAAGTTGTTACTTATGCACAAGTATGTTATTAGTAAGTCTAATGGAAAAAATACAAACTACACAGCAGTGGAATTTTAGTTTCAAAAATTGCATTTTTTTAAATGTTTGCCTATGGGTGGCAGTGACTAAGGGAAATCCAATAGAATCGATTTGGAGAAGACCTATTGAAGATCATACACAGAGTCACTCTGCAAAATGAGACTGCTATGACGTCAGACCCACAGCTGCCAAAATTTTCATGGGAAGCTGAGGTACTGACAGCCTTCTCCCTGAGGGTCTGCTGAGATTTGACTTGTCCACTTAATTAACCACTTACCCATACTGTCCAAAAAGGCTGAACATGCAGCTGTCTGCAAACAGCTTAACATTGCCCAGCAGCTTTTTTTTTTCTCCTTTCTTTCTTTCTTCAAATCAAGTATCCATTTTCCTGCTCAAAATAGCCTTGTGCAAGAAATCTCTTCAGCTGGACCAGTGCTCCAGATCTTTGCTGATGCTGTAGCTATGTCTACCTTGCAAGGGGATTCTTACTTAGAACTCTACAAAGCTTAAAATAAAAACCTCTGGAATTTAAAGGTAGCTATTATTTAACATCCCAGTCCAAGCAGATATATGCACAACTGTTGACGATTACAGATGTAAAAAGTCTGAGGTTTTTAAAAATCAGCATTACTTGGCATATTAAAAACATTTGAACATTTCACAATTTAAATGAATTTACTAATATAAATATTTTATTTTCATTATTTTTGGCAGCTACTAGGTGCACATAGCTAAGAAATACTCCAAACTTTTTTCACGTTTATCATATTAATAGCAAAACTCTTAAGCTACATTTTTGTAAATATTTTCCTAACAGCTCATTCTGATATAATACAATAGATCCTCATTAGGACACTCAAACCTCAGCTTCATCACAATAGCCTTTTTTCCCCCCAAAATCTGTGTGAAACAGTTTCTCCCATGTCTCTTACAAATTTAAGTTTAGAAAACAGACTTGCAAGAATGCAGCAGCTCTTTTATAGTCTTTCTAGTTAAATGTAATTAAAGTAATGGTTAGTTGGAATTGAATATATTAAAAAAATACACAGACATTTTGCTCTCAAGGTATAAACACTAAAGTAATTATTTCCTGTAAGGAAAAATGCCAGGGTAATAATGGAGATCACAGTGAAGTTCTTCAGAATGGGCAGAATTAGACTATCAGGATTCACTACCATGTATGTGACTGGTAAATAATTGAGTTAATTTTTAACTGAGTAACATTTAGAAAACTGAAAAGAACATTATTTTGTGAATTTAATCAACTTTTGTTCTTCCCCAGATATGTCAGAATATATCTACTATATTAACCTGGAACATATTCTTCAGCATTGAACAATAAGAATCCAATGGTTTTCAAATTTTACAACTATCTTTATAAATTTTTTAAAGAGAATATTTCAAAATAAATGAATTTTCTGTTAATATAATGGTAATTTTGGACAAGTTCCAGAGAGGTAGCCATGTTAGTCTAGTTCAACAAAACAAACAAGGAGGCCTGAGGCATTTTTAAACAATAACATTTATTTATCACATGAGCTTTCTTTGCCACAGGACTGCTTGTTGGTAATTACAGAAATATAGTGGCCTTTTCATAATTGGAGCTGTAACCAGATTACCTTTGTAAGCCTTGTTTTCATTATTCTCTATTTCCAAAAATAAAAACACTTGATTTCTCAAAATTCTGTAAAAGAATGTCTCAAAAAAAGTTGTTCCATTCTGAATTGTTTTGGTTTTCTCATTCTTCTTTGTCTCCATCTATTGGCCCATTTAAATCACATTACAACAAACAAATCATATATTTAGATTTTCAGCTTTATCTTCTGCAAGAGGCTGTTTTCAAAGGCAGAAGGAGTAGGCTGCTCATAAAGTTGATATTAGACACAGTTCATCATGATAGTAACAGTGATCAAATTATGGCACCCTACTCTCAGTAGCCTGTCCTCACACCAAATAATGTTATTTGTGTCCTTTGTTATTATAGTGGGTAGAATAATATGGATCCAGTCATAACATAATGAACTGAATAACAAACATATCTATAACTGTGATAACACTGGCACCAGAATACATAAATGGTACCGGATCAGTATCTATACAGAAAATACGTATATGAATATGTATATTTACACTCTATTTTAAGAGACCACCCCAAAATACCCCCAAATAGATGGAGTAGAATTACAATAGAGTTAGTAGACAATCACAACTATTAAGCAACTACTTTATATATCAATTCCTTGAACGGTCCTGAGAAGTCTTTCATTATCTGTACTGAGTGTGTACATATATTACATTAGATGCCCCATCATGCATGCATGCATAAAATAACATAACTGTTTACTAGATGAGAGACTGTCACTAAGAAACATTTATGCTTGGTGAGGTAACATGATAATCCAGTTATCTGGATTTTACAAGGTCAACCAAATTTACTCACACCATACATTGGCACTGTACATTGACTATACACATGCCTTAAAACAATTTACAGAAACAGAAAGTCTAGATTCATTTTCCTTTACTTTTCTTGGTTCAAAATTAAATTTGTGTTTGTTTTTACTAGAGCTATTAATGGTAAGCAATATTTAGTAAGACAATCTCAAAGTTCTATTTAGTACTCTAATTTTAAAGTCTGGCAGTTGTATCACACAGAACTGACATTTTCAATTTATAGTATAGAATGCTACTTGATAAAATACAGCATATTTCGTAGTGTGACTCGCCCACAATTGTTCCTGTGAATCACAGGAAAAAATTGCTTTCAGACTCAAATTATTAAACAAAGTATTGCAGCTTGTAATCATCCACTGTAAACACACTTTCTAGCATTGATAACAGAGACAAACATTTGCAACACCCAATCCAAAAAATACAGCATAACAAATAAAAATGTTAATATTTTTTGCATAACTTTGTTAAATATAGGGTACATCACAGCAGAAATAGACTCTGCTAGAAAAAAACTATTTTAGAAAGCAAAAGGTAAATCACAAATCATGTGAAAACTGAGAAACAGATGTTTTATCTAAATTTACTACTGCATATTAAAAACATTTCAATGTTTTACAATTTCAAAATATCTCTATTCATAAATTAATTTAAAATTATTACTGCCCATTGGTATTAACTAATATAAAATATTGCCTCAACCCCACCCAGCCATGCCAGGGCCCTA
This sequence comes from Podocnemis expansa, assembly GCA_007922195.1. NCBI lineage: Eukaryota > Metazoa > Chordata > Testudines > Podocnemididae > Podocnemis > Podocnemis expansa. Next base: position 6,573,467 of record ML681992.1, read on the forward strand.
ATCCAAAATTCACTGAAGTGAAAGAGAGTTGTTTGGCTTAGACTCAATGTAAGAGCTTGGTACATCTGGATGATAGGGGAACAAAAAAGCTATTTTCAGCATCCCTATTATTGGGCTGGCTAGGGTCTTTTTCAGTCTCTGTTGTTGTCTGCAGCAGGCTCAAGCTATACCCAGCTCTATTTAGGTAGAAATTCAACTAAAATTAAAATGCCCCAAAAAGTATTTTGATTAATTTTTAAATTAAATAAAATGTCTTCAGTTTTCTGGGTACATAAGGAAAAAAAGGTTTATCAAAGCATGATATACATTTAAAACTAACTTAGTTATCAAACAATTTATCAACCTATCTAAACCATTATTCTGTAGTTAGCGAATTGACTTGATTGCTTCTGGTCACTATGTGCTTCAACATTCTAGAATTAGTAGATCTCATCTTCTCACACTTACACTTTATCCACAGACTAGAAGCATAAAAACAAGCTTTCCTGCTTTTGTCAAAGTCCCTATTGATTTCTTGACTTTGAATTAACTTATCACTAAACTGAGCCTGTTGAATAAACTGAAATGCACAGAACATTCTCTCTTTGCTTGCAAAAGAGGTTACTACTGTCACAAGCTGATTTAGCCCTACAGCAAGTTCTGATTCCAAGTGACATCCAACAGTTCGGCAGTTTGTATTTCCTTAGAATGTGCCACCAAAGATGTACGACTTAATATTTTTTGTGTTTAATTCAAATTACCTTAATAGATTATAATAAATTCAGGGCTTAACATAGGTTGTAAACATCAAATTTAATTGTAAATGTTTTAATAAACATATATTCGATTTAAATGAAAATCCAGTTTAAATTTAAAATATTTTAATTAAAAATCAGGTTTCTATCCTCCAGGAAACTGAGATAATGATAAATGTCCAGATTTTCAAAATACTCTGAGATCTACATATGAAACTATATATTTTTTCACACATGAAGGGACTGGCTTGGTCACTGCAGAAATCAACTGCTGTACAGCATGCACTGTCCATGCACAACTTCCTCTCTATCTCTTCTTGCATTCCAGGCTTATCGTGCTCCTTATTATCTTGTCCATTACAAATGGTTCCCTGAATGTTCCCCCTTACTTTAGCTAGTGCAGACATTCCAATTCCAGTCTGCCAATCCATTTACCTCCCTAATCCTGTCTCCCAAGAAATAAGACTTCACTCACGTACAGTTATTCATGACAAGACATCTCTTCAGGAACAACCAGGTTACTGCAAAATCCTATCTTTGCCTGGACACCACTGCACCCTGGATCTGATCCTAGTTTTTATTTCATAAGAACAATTCATCCTTTCCCACTCTAAATCTTTTAAACTCCTTATCCAGATCAAATAAAGTTTGTTTGTCAAATCAATGCATTTGAAAAACCTGCTCCATTTTAGATCTAAAATAGAAAAATTATATAGTTCTGTAAATCCTTTTGGATGAATAAGGTATTCTAAATCTTCTCCTTTCTCCTTCATCTCCAGTAGCACAACAGCACTTTCAATTGTTACAAGATGTTGCCCAACTTTTGAAACCTAACTGAATAACTACAAGTCACCTAATAATTGCTTAGTTTATGTGCATAAACATATTTCTTAAACTGCCTCTGCATTCCCCATAGACATTCTGGGAAAAATCCTGGCCCCACGGAAATCAGTGGAAGAATTTCAACCTCTGCAGCCTTGATTCTACAAACATCTGTTCATATGCTTAATGTTACTGTCTTGAATAATTCCAGATGAAATCAATGGGACTACTTATTTATAGCTGCAAAATTAAATCAGTGTTTGAAAGATGGGGGCCCAAATGGAGTGCTACGTCTTAGCTTCACAGCTACACCCGCCATTGTGCCCACTTACAAATTAACTTGTACATCTAATACATGTAGTTCTCTCTCTAAACTATCATTTGCATGCTGTGTTTCTTTATTTCCCCCTTCAAATACAAAACACATTACTGTATATTTACCTTACAAAAACCTACCATATTATTCCATTAATGACAACTGAGATATTTCAGGGGCTAGGTATAAGTTCAATATTACAAACAAACAATCATCAAACTTCGATCAATAGCCAAATCATGTAACACAAGTGTGAAGTTATCCTATACAGTACCTTTTCACTACATATCCCCACCAAGGCTGTAGAAGCACGGATTCAAAGGCTGCTTAAAATCAGTAACCAAGACCTGCAAAGAAAAAATATTTAAAAAAATATTTTATTGAAAGTAAATAGATTGAGCACAAAAGCAGAATGAAATCATTCTGATAAACTTCCATTTGGAAATAAGTTTAAAATATGCTCTTTTACAGCTATGTGTAAAGAAATGCATGCTGTATGAGATAAGAATGATGACTAGTAGGATAATCTACTAAATATTATATTTAAGATATATACAGTACTACAAAGATTTTTAAGTAAGCTTGCTTATAGTAATACCAAAATAGTAAAAGACAGTTCCTGCAAAGAAACAAGTTTCAGTATAGTAATTTTACTACAACAAGGTTTAATGATAGAACGAATTAAAAAGCCATTCAATAAGCAAAATGACCAATAACATAGCGGAAAATAAAAATCTATTAAGCAACCCACAGACCAACATACATTTGAGCCACATTCTGCCTTTGATTTCAGCAGAACAGCAGAATGAATAAGAGAACCATGTGTAAATCAATGGCATCATTTTAGTTTGTTATTTTGTCCTCAGAAAAGGATTAAAAAAAGGCAATTTTATTATAGATTCCAAATTCTGGCTCCATATATTTTTGTCCCTAAAACAGGTACACATAGAGGCGTGTGCCTAGCATGTACCCACAGTTAGTATCCAGAGTCTCTATGCATTCTCCTGGTAATTCTGACATACTGACATAGCTATCAGTACTGTGCATTGCATGACCCATTTGACAAAACAAATTTGTTCTATCAGTCAGTCAGTAAAGAAAGCAGAAAAAGATGGAACAGTTAAAACTGGAGATGTGGCAGAAAAACAAAGCAAACAAACAAAAAAAGACAACTGACAGAAAGGGATGGAAAAAGAAAGACAAAGCAGAAAAAACACAGTTCAAGTGCCAGGCTGAGATGGGATGGTCTTTATTCTGTACCAACACTTATGTGGTGGCTCCATCAGTTTGTCTACCATTCTATTTGGAAGGTTTCTAAGTGTATGTCTAGTCTGTAGTTTTTCTGTGTCCTGGCTGAGATGGATATGTGCTTTTCAGACTACAAATGTACATACTACAGAGCAGTACAGGCTCCATTCCTATGCAGTCACATCAACATTGACAAAGCAGTAACATATATTTTGCTCTAGAATTCCTGAAGGTGTATCCCAGTGTTCTTAGTACCTCATTAAACTGAGCAACTCTAGATATTGGTCGATGTAATGCAAGAGAACTTGTTTGTCCCTCCTGGGCCTCTGTGGAGATGTGTTCTTATCTTGTCAATGCAGTTAGCAAAATGCAGTGTGGCTGCACCTATGTCAGTCCCAGAATATTAGGGACACAGGTGGGCAAGGTAACAAATTCATGTGGTAAGACAGACAAGCCTTCAAACTATGAAAAGCTATTTCTCAAGTCTGGAAAAGATACTCAGTGTGTCACAGCAAAACAACAGGTTAAATAGCTAGTTTAGCATATTGTACATAGTTAACACATACAATGGGTGAGAACACTCCCATTGGCAAAAGAAAGCCACTTCCATGAGTAGTGGTAGCTAAGGCAGCCAGGAGATCTCACACCAACATAGCGCTAAACTCTCCAGCCCTTCTGTTGATATAATTTGTGTCATGGGGGGGGGGGGTTCACATACCTAAACACACAAATTATACTAACCAAAAGCAGCAATGTAAACAAGATGTAAGGTATCATTCAATGCAAAGTGGCTCGTTAACACCCCTGTAGCCAAAGGACAAAAATGGGAGATCAGTGTACTATGGATTATAGTAATAAACCATAAATCCTGAGTCCATGTTAAGATCATGACTTTTTAGTGTCTAGAAGAGTTGTGAATTTAAGCTCCCATGCTCATCACTCACAGATGATGTTCTGCTTTTGTATTCTATCTTTCTGCTGAGCAAGTTCATTTGAGTGTAGTGATTCATCCACATAGTTATTAGGTGGCCATTTTGTGCACTGGATCATTGCAAGTATGTAGCATTTAGTAGAGGCAGTTCCAGCTTTTAAAATTTCAGTTTCTTCCTGCTGGTGCCAACCCATACATCCAACATGGCTGGATGAGCTGTTTCTACTTTTGGCAGAAATGTTATTTCCACGGGGTACAGGGAGAGGGTCTACAAGATGGTCAGTGACATTTCAGCAACATTTTCTTCTGAATGAAAGATGGTGACAGGACATAGAAGAGAACTCATTCATTCACAGCAGACTAGAGATCCCTGTTGCATGCTGCAAATGTTATAGCTTCCTATACATAAACCAGTGCTTTTGATGCAAGACAGCCAGCACAGCATGGTGGGATCTCATTGTCAGGCAACCCTGGAATTACTAGCTGTAGCTACAGAACTTTCACATGATGGAGGCTACCTTCATGGCTCTGCAAGAGGAGCTTAGCTCAAAAGACTCTCTGCTACCAGGACCATACGTGAGGAAGGCCATGATAGTCCAGAAGCAGGCTGCTACTGCCATATAGAAGGCAGCTACTCCAAACAGCTACAAGTTGGTGGATAAGCAGCTAGGCATCAGCAAGTAAACCGTCCATGATGTGGTTGGTGGTGGTAGTCTGGGAGACTATTAATACTGCCGTTTTCCACAGGTGGTGGACATTGCTAATAGCCCTGAAATAATAGCCTGCTTTCAGAGAATGGAGTCTTCAAACTGCACTGGAGCCACTAACTACACCCATACGTGAAGGTTACTCACCTTTGTTCAGTAGCCAAAGTACTGTGAGATGCGTGTCCCCGATATCCTCCACCTTAGGTGCCTGGATGCAGCCCGCACCACGGCTTGGAGATTTTTCTATTCCTTTCTTTCTTTTTTTCTTTTTTCCCCACAGCAGAACTCCATGGAGGGGGCAAGCACACCAATAGGGACCACAGCACTCTTCGTGCCACTGTTGATGCACGCGCCTCCCCCCCAACCCTCAGTTCCTTCTCCACTGCACAGACCCTTGAGATACAGCATCTCCAAAGTAGAGGGTAGGAGGGTGGGTGGTGGAGCATGTCGAGGACACACATCTCAAAGAGCTTTGGCTACTGCACAAAGGTGAGTAACCTTCATTTCTTCTTTGAGCAGTGTGCCCGACTGCTCCACCTTAGGTGACTACTGAGCAGTTGCCATGCGAGGCGGCGGGAACTTTGGAGGCTACAGAGTACATAGCTCCCAGTCTGCTAGGTCCACTGTAGTGTCCATTTTAGGGTACTGGTCTATAGCATAGTGCTTCACAAAGGTGTCAGTTGAAGCCCAGGTAGCAGCTTGACAAATGTCTCAAATAGGAACATTGCTCAGGGATGCTGTAGATGTGGCTACAGATCTAGCTGAATATGTACAGAGAGTCTCTGGTGGATCCTTTCCCAATGAAGTGTATGCTGTACAGATGCATGAAGAAATCGACTTGGATAGTCTCTACTTAGAGATGGGTTCCCCCTGTGAGTGCTCTACAGTGGAAACAAAGAGTCTAGAGATTTTTCGAAATGGTTTGGTCCACTCTAGGTAGAAAGCTATTGCACACTCGACATCCAGAGCGCGCAGGGCTGCCTGTTGAGGGTCTGTATGTGGCTTTGGGAAGAAACAGGGGAGGTGAATGGTCTGATTTAAATGGAAAGATGACGGAAGTTTTGGTAGAAACTTATGGTGTGGTCTAAGGGAGACCTTGTCTCTATGAAAAATGGTGTAAGGAGGATGCGCCATAAGTGCGGCAATTTCCCCTCCCACACCTTGCTGATGTAATAGCAACTAACACCACCAACTTCATAGACATGTAGGAAGAAACATGTAGCTAATGGTTCGAAGGGCAGCTTCATTAGCACTTTCAGCACCACTGTTAGGTCCCATTGTGAAATGGTTGGTCTGACCTGGAGATATAAGTTCTGAATACCCACCACAAATTGTTTAAGTACTGGCTTAGCAAACAGCGATGATCCATGTATTGATGTATGAAAAGTGGATAGTGCTGCTAGATGAACACGAAGTATGCTAACCAACACTCTTGTACTTTTCAGGGATAGGAGGTATTTCAGGACCTCAGGAATGGAAGCTGTCACTGAGTTGGTAGCACGCTGGCTGCACCAGATGGAGAAAAGTCATCACTTCTGTAGGTAAGTATATCTTGCTGTAGGTTTTCTGATATTCAGCAAGACATGCTTAACAGGATCTGAGCACTGATCTTCTACGTCATTGAATCATCTAGGCTCCAGGCTGTCAGCTGGAGCCTGTCCAGGGGGGTGTATAATGTTTTCCCTTTGTTTTGTGACAACAGGTCTGGGACCATTGGAACAGTGACTGGTAGTTGTCTGCACATTCGTAGAAGGCAAGTGAACCAGGTCTGCCTGGCCCACACTAGAGCAATCAAAATTACTCTTCCCTGTTGTGACGGATCTTCCAAATAATTTTGGGAATCATGGGTAATGGGGGAAAGGCATACGCTATTGTCTGGGTCCAAGGAAGGAGGAATGCATCCCTCATGGAATCTTGACCAATTCCACCCCTCGAGCAGTAATTTTGACACTTCTTGTTTGCCCACTGACGAGTAAGTCCAAAGTGGGAGATCCCCATTGATCAAACACATGTTCGATTACATCTCTTCATATCTCCCACTCATGAGCAGACTCAAACCTTCTGCTTAAGGCATCGGCAGTTGCATTGTCTTTGCCTGGTAGATAAACGGCAGAAATGTGAATATGGTTTGAGATATACCAGTCCCATAGCTTCATAGCCTTTAAGCATAAAGTCTGAGATCACACTCCCCCCGGCAGTTTATATAATGCATGCATGCCACATTGTCCGTGTGGACCCTCAACACCTTTCCTGCTACGAGTGGCAGAAATTTGCAGCATGCCATTTGGACTGCTTTGAGCCCCAGTAAGTTTATGTGCAGAGAGCTCTCTTGCACATACTATTTGCCTTGGGCTGTTGCATGTAGAAGATGTGCCCCCCCAAGCCTAACATTGAAGTGTCTGTTGCCATGAGAATTTCCGGTCTTTCTGTTGTAAAAGCAACATCCCGAAGCAAATTTTCTTTTTCTGTCCACCAGGATAGAGTATCTTTTACTGCTTTCAGTATAGGTATAACCGTTGTAATCGGAGGTGTCCCACTGTTCGGAATTGGTTCAGGAACCAAAGTTGCAGGGGTCGCTTGTGGAGTCTGGCGGAAGGAACCAGGTATGTGGTCGCTGCCATATGTCCCAGGATTTGCATTCAAGTACGGCCCAATACCATGGGAGCTGTTTGGATGGTGTGGACAATATCTTTTATGTTGTCAAATCTCTCCTGCGGGAAGTAAGCTCTAGCCAACAACGTGTGGATCCATGCATCTATGAAATTGATCTCCTGCGAAGGTATTAGAGATGATTTCTTGTAGTTGATTGAAAGGCCTAAAGTGAGAAAGAGAGTCTCTGTAGTTCTCATCACATGTAGTGCAGCATGATGATAAGAAGTCGGTAGAGGGAAATTGTCCACCACCCTTCCAGCCAGTCCCAGTGCATAGCTCAGAGGTGGGTTGCACCTGCTCACCCCACTGCTGGTCCTAACATGAAGCTAGGACCTAGAGGCTCCCACCTGTCTCCTGCTGGATCTCAGCATGCAACTGGGAGGCGAGCTGCAGCTGCCACCTCCCGCCCGGTGCTTGCTCCCAGGCAGAAGGAGAGCTGCAGCCACCTGTCTCCCATCAGTCCCAGCATGAAACTGGGATCCTAGCAGCAACTGCCTGTTCTGAGACAAAGCATGGAGGCCCCCAAAGTGTGGGGCCCAGAGCAATTGCTCTGATTTGCCATACTCTAGGGACAGCTCTGCATATAGGCTCGTTTAAATGTTCTGTGTTAGAGGTGGGGTAAAGCATGCACACTCAGGCAAAAACATTAAAAAACATCCCCCAATTCTCTGATCTATATATTCATGAAATCTCTATCAATATGACAATTTCCAGAATTATTCACTCCATATACTTGTTTGCTATTCCTACTGTTTATATCGAATGCTCATAAGACAGGCTTGAAAGCTTAAAATCCACAATGACGGGGCATGAACAATAGAATTATATCTCTGCATTCTCTATTTGATTACAAAAATTGTCAGTGCTTCAGAGATGAGAAATGGAGGAATCACAAACAGAAAACCAACTACTGCTAATGTGAGAGATCAGCAAAATTTCACCTGAAAAAGTGATATGGGCTACTTAGTATATGTTCCATGAGGAGCAACCAAAGATTTCCTGGATGACCAAAACGATAACATTTACTCTACCATCAGTCTCTAATCTTCCATTTCCCTTCTTTGCCTTAGTCTCTCTCATTCATCTCTCACCCTTCCTAGCATTCCCATCTTTTCTCTTTAGTCCCTGTCTCTTACCACAGCATTTACTCCACATTAACTGCACATACAGCTTGAACTCGGATAATTCAGTGAGCCAGTACTTTTCCTAGGATTTGCTATCTTGAGTTCCATGGCCAAGATTTATTTTTAAAAATTAATTCTCTGGACTTTATAGTTGTGATGATTGCCTTCAAAATGGGAAGTAGATATAAAACACAAGTTTTAAAAAGTCCAAATGAATAGTTTTAAGAAGACCAAATGAATCTGAAGTCAGCCTGGCCCTAATACAATACCTCTGAGTAAGGCCAGCTATGCCCATTAATCTTAAATGGATGTTAACTTTAAAGCTTCATTATGACCATCTAAACATCAACATTATGAAGTATTTCACTGTGGAAAAAGTTGCACTACTGACAGCATGCAAGAAATGAAAGGGGCAATCTTATTTTACACAGCCCCTGAGAGCCATTTTATTTAGGTATCACAAGTAGGTGAACTTGATTTGCAAATATAATTTGGGAAAATGTCACATTTTTGCTCCCAGAGAATCCTGCAGCATGCATGGAGCTGGTCCTTCCTAGTATTCTACTGCTAAAATGATTAATGTTTGCTTTGTTTACCGATATTGATAAACTGAAGGACAAAGGCATGATTTAACATTGCTCTATGTAAAGACATAATGCAGTGCACCCCCCCACAAAAACCATCATCAAATGCCTGTCAGTAAGTCTTAAAAAGTACAGCTTAATGACTGAATGCAAATTGCTATAATATACAAAATATCTGGTGCCACTTCAACACGTAAAGTGCTTATGAAGAAATCTGTAGAGAATGATAAAATACATCAATCTAATTTGTCTTTGTAATAAAAGGATTTTGTTTCCTCAAGATTATTTCATTTTTTTTTTCCCCATGCCTGGTAGCATGGCAGTAAAACATTATATACAACAAACCACCACTTTATACCTTGGAAGACAGGATTATTGAATGAAAAAAAATCAGCAACAGACAAACTGTAGGTACACTGTTACATGCTGGTATATTTCAATCTTTTCCTTAGTTGTTTTGATATCTTAGCATTTTAAAAATAGATTCATTACTTCTATGCCTGCTGAACTTAAACACACCCTATTTTTCACAGTTGCCCCAACTAAGCTTTACCAGCAGTGAAGTCAGAATTAGAAGACTCAGATTTGTGTTGCATGGGAGTACACAAAATTTGCACTGATAGGTGCATCAAAAATTGTCAGAAGCCCAATATGCAACTGGCTTTGTCTTTAAATGGCACATATTAGACCAGGTCAATTTTCTCCTTTAAAAAAAACTGTTCTTCCAGAGAAAAAAATGGTTTTTCAATCAAAATTTTCCAGATTTTCACAGTTAACAACCAAACAAAACTTGAAAAAATGTCAGTAAAAATGTTTTAGATTTTCAAAACTGAAAATTTTTACTAAAAACTCTTTTTAGAAACCATAATATTTTGGATTTGGCATCAATGTTTTGTTGTTTTTTTTTTAAAAAAAAAAGGAATGTAGAGAATTGATTTATTTTTTAAATTTCCCATTATAAATAATTGATATTTTTAAATCACCTCTGTCACTTGTGGAACCTGTTCCTTATACTAACGCCTGATTGTCAACACAGATGCATTTGAGACATACTTCTACAGAGTCTCAGAACCTAGCACATCTTCATGACCTCTGATACCCACTGTGACAGGCTATTCCCCAGATCCAGTCCAATGTGCCTCTGTGACCTCCCAATTCCCACTCCTGAACCCCAATTTGCCTCGCTTTGCCAAGTGACCACTCACCCCTGAGTCAGTCCACTCTGGCCTCTGGTATGCCATCCGTCCCAAGCAGTAAGTGTATGCCTTCTGGCTATTTGAGGACAGTCACCAAGCAAGCACCCTCCAGCCCCAGTTACTACACCAGGAGCCACTGCCTACAGAGATTGGGAACCACTCCCAACCTCCACACACTCAAGTCCATCCATTTAACAAAGAAATGGATTGTGCCCAGCCTCCTTCACTCACGCCCTTTAAAGATTGCACAGTTTTAGATAAAACAACTCCTAGCTAATTGATCAGACTATAATTCTAAGTGAGAATATGACCAATCATGGCAGATCTGCTGCTCATAAATAGAGAAGAATTTATCAGGGAAGTAGAAGTGAATGGCAACCTGGGTAGCAGTGACCATGAAATGATCGAGTTCAAGATGATGATTAAAGGAAAGAAGGAAAGAAGCAAAACACAGACCCTGGAC
>ML681992.1:6584643-6618457 GCA_007922195.1 Podocnemis expansa
TAAGCTGCCTAGGGAGGTGGTGGAATCTCCATCTCTGGAGGTGTTCAGGCCCAGCTGGACAAAACCCTGACTGGGATGATCTAATGGGAGTGGTCCTGCCTTTTTTGGCAGGGGGTTGGACTAGATGATCTCGTGGGGTCCCTTCCAACCCTATGATTCTATGAATCACAACATAAATGAGTCAGAAGAGACCATAAGAAAATAAAAAGATAAAACACACATAGTACCCTAATAACTCTACTTAAATTAACCTCATAGCCCGAACAAGTTTATGCTCAAGGTGTTAAGCTGTTAGATGTTTGCACAGCCAGTCTGTGCCTGTGATCTGGCAGGGCCCAGATCTTGCTTGAAGTTGTTTGCAGGTGGAGAGTGCCAGGCCAAAAGCCCCAAATCTTTCCAAGAGTTTTTCTTTGTCTCCAAAGACCCTCTTGGCCCCTTCCTTTCTGGGCAGAGGTGATCCCTTTGTCTCTCCTAGCCACCCTCATTAGCATATCTTTATCTCCCTTCATGTGCTTGCCTGCTTGCTGTCCGGAGAGAGCTTTCTGTCCCCCTCCCTCCTAAGCCATGCTAAACATGCTACACATCTGCGCATGAAGTTGTAGGAAACATATCACCATAGTAATCATGTAGAATAGGTTATGAGCATCCATAAAGAAACACTGCATGTTGTAATTGGCAATAAACCATATAATTCCAGTGTATAAGTGAACAGGAAAATCATAACCCAGGGTGCACAGATGTGCATCCCATGACACCCACAATGAGCAATGTATGCTGCAATCTGAGGTCCCTCCAGGTCAGATCTCTGCATGAAGAGAAGAATTGCCTGAGCCACATGCTAGAATTTTGGACTGCTGCTGGCTAGCAGGCGACACTTGGAATTAAAGGTTAAGCAAGAGAGTTTCTAGGAAGAAAGTGCATTATATTTTTGAGAAAACACATAGAAGAGATAGTGACAAGCTACTCCAAAAGCAACTAGAAGCTACAGATTTCTTGGATCCTGATCGTTCTGGCTTTAGACTAAGGTATGGGCCAGAAACAGAATTTTCTCTTGATGATATTGCAGTGATGAACACAGAGAAAGATGTCTGTGCCAATTCTTTTAGATTCTATGTATCAAAGTTGGAAAAATCCATTCATCTGACAGCAATTACCACACTGTGCAGAATCAAGGCTTTCATATAAAACAGAAGAAGTTTCTAGTGCTAGGATTGTGAAGAAGAATACCCACTAATAAACAATTGCTAGGTTATTAATATGTGTGTCAAGAGTAGTCTGTTATTTGAGTATAGAGTAGATGACCACCTAACAAATATCACTTCATCGTTTACCTGGTTTGTACTACTATAAAATTATCACAGCTTACAAATAGACACAGGTTTTACTCATATCATTAGGCAAAATGACTAATTTGGACAGCATTTAATATGAAACTTCTGCACCTCTGGATCAGAGGATCTGGACAAGCAACAGTAATGAACTAAACTCTTTGTAACAGAAAGGTTGAAATACAACATCAAAACATCACTACGAGCACCCCATTTTCTCAATAAGCAGTCTTACTTTGTACAACCCTTGCACTTCTGGAACACTGATAGACGTGACAGAAAATGGCTCTTCTCTCTCTATAAGTGAACGCATGCTAGAACGCAGTTTTTGTAACATTATTCTACAACTCTTTTTTTATTATTTACAGCACAGTAATATCTGACAATCAAATGTCAAGTCCTTAAAAACCTGATACCAACTTTAAGATGTACCAGTGTCTAACAAGGGAGCCCACTATAATACTTAGACCTAATATTGTATTTAAATATGTATGCTCATGGAACCCCTTTGGCTTCCAATGTCCCATGAACATATAGCCAGACTGAAATATGAAAAAAAAAATGAATATGCAAAAAGTACTGCTGCACTACACACAATCACACATCTAATTTTTCAGACTTGCCTTATCATTGCCATCATCATTTGTATTTTCAGTCTCTTTTTAACATATCTGAAAGTACAGCAAAATTTCCCCTCTTTTACTCTATATCAAGACAAAAATGTTCATGCTCAATGTAGTTAATAAGGACAAATTAAGGAAGCGCAGTCTCTCCCACCATCTTTTTTATCCCCTGATCCCAGACGAAATTATACTAATTACCATAAGGTAAATGAAACATTCTAACTTTTCCCTGGAAGAGGGAGGAGAAGATAACCCCAGGGAGTCCATCCTCTTACAGCTCTGCTAAGAAATACTGTGTAATAGACTTTAGAAACGTCTGTATAGATGACTTCAGCTTCAGTATGTCAAAACAGCTTCGATAAAATATATTAGCATATGCATCACTGACAAAATTACCTTCACATGTTGTGCAATAGGGTGTGCACCAAGATAATGAAATAAGACTTTTTAACCCACTGATTTATCATCACCATCAAGGGACAGCAATTTGTAAAGTACGGGTGAACCTCCTCAAGTAGGTGAGCAAGGATTGGAGCCAATCTCCTTCTAGAGAGTTTTGAGCTCTCCATTTGTTAAATGATGCCTGTTCTTCTCTGGAGTACCATTAAATACTTACAAAGAAACCATGTACACCACCCACCGGCTGATGAATCAGTAAAACATGACTCTGGGACTGTCCTGAACTAAAGTGAATTGGGGAATAAACTGAAAACCTATTTGACTGGTGTGAAAAAACAGGTGGGCTTTGCTTCCGATACTGTCACTAGTGAGAGTCCAACTGGGGACCTCCCAAGGGGGCAAGGAGGCTGTGAGAGAAACTAAAGGATCACCAATTCCTCTTCTTTTGGCACAAATTATAATCCTTTTGCTGGTCAGATCTCAAAGTCTGGATGCATCCTAGCCTTTCACCTTGTACCTACCATAATAGAAATAAGCTTTATAGTTAAAAAAGGAAAAAAATCACCACAGTCTACTTCTCTAATTACCTCAGCACCAGAGAAGAAATCTGAATGATTTCAATGTCAAGATACCTGAGCACTCTTAAGTGAGGGTGGCCAACATCTAGCTCATGATTATCCTCATCTTTGTTATGGAGATATCAAGAAACCTTTAACACAGTAAGAAGCCTTGTGGATAAATATGAAGAAGTAGATATGATGTAGTCTTATTTTAGTACAGCTACAGATACTGTATCACATAACCTTTGTGTGAACAAATTATGGAAATAGTCTAGACAAACTATAAGGTGAGTGAAAAACAGGTTGGAAAACCATACTCAGAGACTAGTTAGGGATGGTTAACAGTCTTGCTGGAAGGATATACCAAGTGTGGTCCTTTAAGGATCTTTCTTAGGTCCAGTTGTGTTCAATATTTTAAATAATGAATAATGGCACAGAGTGTATACTTACGAAGTTTACAGATAATACTAAGCTAGAAGGCTTGCAAGTGCTTTCAAGGACAGGATTAGAATTCAAAATGATTCTGTTGAACGTGAGAAATGGTCTCAAAATACAAAAGGATGAAATTCAGTAAAGAAAAATGCAAAATATGACACTTAGGAAAGAATTATCAATTGCACAAATGCAAAATGGGATGACTAGGAAGGAGCACTGCAGAAGTTTATGGTAGTTATAGTGGACCACAAACTAAATGAAAATCAATAACGTATTACTATTGGAAAAAAAATCATTCTGAGATGTGATGTAAGAAAGACATGAGATGCAACTCTTCAAGGTCTCAAATGGAGGAAAAAAAAGGTGGAAAAATTAGAGAAAGTCCATAAGAGAGGATAAAAAATTATTAAAGATCTAGAAAGTAGTATGTACAGAGCAAAATTGAAAAAAATGAAGACAACTGGAATGAGGACATGATAAGATTCTTGAAGTGTGTAAAAGGTTGTTATAAAGAGGAGAGTGATAAATTGTTCTCCTTATCCACAGAGGACAGGACAAGAAGTAAAGGACTTAAACTGCAGCATGGGCAGTTTAGGCTGGACATAAGAAGAAGAAGAAGAAGAAGAAAAAAACTTTCTGTCAGGGTAGGTAAGCACTGAAAGAATTTACCTAGAGAGAGATTAGGCAAAAACCTATCAGGGATGGTCAAGTAGTTACTCCTTAGTCCTGCCTCAGTGCAGTAGACTGAACCACATGTCCTGTTGACAGCCCTTCAAGTCCTACAGTTCCAGCTGACAATCCTGTCTGCTAGTCTGAGGATTACGCATTGAATATGATGGCAGGACCTTTATAGGGGCATCAAACTCATTTGCTATGGAAGGCCAGATTTGACTTAAATGTACTTGAAGTGAGCCATATGCACCATAAATCAAAATACGCTGGCACTCTGATGGCAGTGCAGAATGCTGAGTATGTGAAACTGTTCTATGATACCTCTTTCTCTCTTTGTCAGGGAGAGTGTGTGGTCTCATGGAACATAGTCTCGCATACCCAGAGCTCTGTGATGTCACAAGACCTGACATTCTCACAGCATCATGGAGCACTTGGTATGTGAGACCACACACACACACACACACACACACACACTCTCTCTCCCCCCCCCCTTTGGGTAAGAAAGTGGTCCCACGCAGGCCAGTCACAGGTCAGAGAGAAACAGTTTGTGGACTGCATGTTTAACACCCCTGACCTATATAATCTCTGAGGACTGAATGTTTGTATGAAAAATCAGAACAACTTCATTTTGTTCCATGTGAATTACAGCCCTCACAGTCTTGGAAAGTTTTCAACACAGACCTCAACTAGGCAAAATCTGGTACTGTGTTTGCAATGTCTCTTTTGTGACAAACAGTTTCTTCTTGGACATTATATAAATTATGAATCTTAGGGCATTCTGCCATGAAATGGGAAGGAAGGCAAGCTGTCCATTTGGGATATCAAATTTGGATAAGTTGTATTTAATATCTTTATTAATGATCTGGAGAAGTGGGGGCACGATAGTAAATAAATGTACAGATGAAACTAAAAGGAATGTTAATTAGCCATGAGGAGAGAGTGATAATACACACGAACCTGGAAAGATTTGAAACTTAAGTCTCTTCCCAGTTATACCATTATAAATTCAAAGTAACTATAGTGAAATGAGTGGAAACACACATGTGTAAAGCTGATATGAGCAAGGTTAACCAGACCCATAAAAATAAGACAAAGCAAATTAAGGCTCATCTTGGAAAGCTCTAAACCAATACAGGTGGGGGAAATAATCCAAATTTTAAGAGAGGAAAACAATATGAAGCTGTATTCCCAACATGCTTTTCAGGGTATGAGGAGTATGCTGTTTGATACAGTTAAAAAAAAAAAAAAAAAGGCCAATGTGACTTTGGGTTGTGAATACTAGATAATAAATTGCATAATAATATTATTTATTACTTGTAAAGCACTTTTCAAATTGTTGATCTTGACAAGCTTTAGAGAGGTGGGAAACTCTGCTTTCACAGCGGGGAGAATAAACACACAGGAAATCTAAGTGATTTGTTTGAGCTCAAATTTCAAGTCACTGGCACAACTAGGAATGTAATCTCTGCCACTGAGCCACATTGCTTCCTTTGCTTCTCATCAAAGAACATTGTAACAGCCTCTATTTTGTACTTACTGAAACATCACCTACTATTTGGGGTTCGGGTATATTCCAATACAAGAATGAACTCATATGAAGAGCTTTGAAGAAGATCAAGTTCATATTGGGTTGAATCCTGAAGTCTTTACCCAGGCAAAACGCCTATTTTACAGTGTAAAATGAAGTATTCAAGATTTGGTTCATAGTAATAACAGCAGTTAACAGCCCAAGAAATATGATTTATGAGATGAGATTAAAATAAAAAATGTATGTTTTGACTAACCTACAATTAAAAGAGACGCATAACAATCATCTACAAATACTGGAAAGGTGAACTACTGGAGGAAGGAGATGATTTCCTTTTTAAACAGGGATTCCTAAGAAAATACAAGCAGGACAAATGTGACTGTGTTAAAGAAAGGAAAGTTAGGCTGACAGGCAAAATTTCCTTACAATAAAACGTATTCCACTGTAGAATAATCTTTTACAGGAAATGGCCAAAGTCCAATCACTTGATTCATTTAATGCTACACTGGCCAAAGATCCACAGGGGGCAATCCTGCATTAGCTGTGAGATGAACTAGATGACTCAACAGCTCTTTTTCATTTTTAAATTCCTATCATTTCACTGTATGAAATAATCCAATAAACTAGTGTGTGGGAGGAAAGGGGTTAGCAGCATCTGCACACTTGACTCTGCTGTAGGGACTGCAGAGTGCAATGAGTGTTGTGACAGGAAAGGAGCATCTTCCATCTCTTTAGAAACGTAACAGTTGGACACAAGTCCAAGAGTACAAAAAAATACATTTATTCTTCCTTCCTTCCTCCCTTTGTCCCTCCCTCCAACTCCTTAACAAAATAACATTACAAGAAAAAAATTGATTTTGTGTTCTATTGATCATGATTTTTGCTGTCCCAGCTATTCATAATTGGTTTCAGCTTTGCCAATATTCAGTGGCAACTGCTGTCAGGCAATACACACAAACAAAACATCTGTTAGGTACATCTCTCCACTTAACCATGCTATGTGATGAATTGGTAAAAAAAAAATCAGAATATTATTTTCATAAAATAATTTTAAATCTCAAATAAGTTTTGAAGGTCTGTAGATTGATGTTCTAGTTTAAAAAGAAACCCATGGGAGCCACAGAGTTAATGCCCTTATCACCATTAATGTTACATTCCAGTAGCAAATTGGAGGAGTCCTCTTAAAGAAGCACCCTTCCATTCAAAAGATCATGATTTCCCCCTTAAAAGGAAACATTAGATGTTTTTAACACACAAATACAAATATTTTCTGAGAAATGAGTTTTCAAGTGTAACCAGAACCTCTTACCAATCAATCCACTGTAACTCCACTTTTCCCATAGCATTCTGACTTCTTACTGCAGAACAAGTTTCTTCCCCAAGACGGACAGGCCTATGTTTTCAAAGAAACCATTTCCGACGCAATAGCAACAGACATATTTTCATAAAAGCAGTACAAGTAGTGCAGCTGAAGATATGGAATGTATCAGCATCTGTTTTGTGCCCGAAGTGCTCAGTTAACATAAGCCAGAATGTACAAAATTTCTGATTTTCAGAACATTACTGGAAATCTATGCCTGCACAACTGGACACTGATTGATGCTCTCTTGATTCTGTTCCCTCTTATTTTTTCCAGTTTTGTGTAAGATGCAGATAGATTGTACCCGCTCCTTTCCCTCCCCCTTCACCTCTTCCACCAGTGGATTTTGCTAACCAAAAGTAATTTACCG
Source organism: Podocnemis expansa (assembly GCA_007922195.1). Lineage (NCBI taxonomy): Eukaryota > Metazoa > Chordata > Testudines > Podocnemididae > Podocnemis > Podocnemis expansa. The sequence continues at coordinate 6,591,919 of ML681992.1, forward strand.
CAGGCAAGATGCCCCTCTCGCCCAACAAGAACACATTGACATAAAATATTAGATTATCAACCTTTAGAATCACCTTTAATACTTATTCCCAAAATAACTATCAGAAAGAAAAATGAAAAACACTAAAACAGTGGTTGGCAACCCCGTCAAGAATGCCAAAGCTTGCACACGTGCCTAGTCATACTGGCTTGCAGGGCTCCTGGCTCTGCAGCACCGTGTCTACTCTCCCCTGCTGAGGGACAGGGTCATCAGGGAAAAGGAGCTGAGGCACGTGTGGCTCCTGTCCCCACTCCCCAGCTGGCGGAGTGTGGCCAGCAGGGAAAAGGAGCACCCATGAGCCGTGGCTCCAGGCCCCACCTCTGTCACTTGCTGCCCCTGCCCCTGAGGGGAGGGGTGCAGAGTTGGCATGGGGCCAGCAAAGTTTGCTGTCCCTTACACTTAAAAGGTTTGTGTTCGGTTTCCTATGGCGGTCCACAAAGGGATGAGGTTCAAGGAAGTCGCGCACGCGCGCACACACACACACACACACACACACACACACACAGGAACTAGGCAAAATGTTGGTCTAGCCCAGTGGTCTCAAACTCACAGCCCATGGGCTGCATGTGGCCCCTAAATTATTTCTTGCGGCCCGCAACAACACAATTGCTATCAATATTTGCAATATCATTGTATGATAAGGTTTCAGTGGTGCTGCTTGGGCTAACTTACTAGTCCTCATGCGTGGTGCAGCCCTTGGGCTAATTTACTAGTCCTCATGTGGCCCTTATGGTGATTTAAGTTTGAGACCCATGATCTAGCCAGTACTGGTTCCCAGATATTACAATGGTGGTTGTGAACAAAAGAAGCTAGTTAGACATCTAGACAGACAGACAGGAGAGGAGCCAGTGTCACTGCTCTAAAGTGAGTGGGCATAAGCAGAACAGAGCAGACCCTTCTCAGTAGTGACGGGGTTGTTTTGCGGACACCATAGAATCATAGAATCATAGGGTTGGAAGGGACCCCACGAGGTCATCAGTCCAACCCCCTGCGAAAAAAAGCAGGACCACTCCCATTAGATCATCCCATTCAGTGTTTTGTCCAGCTGGGACTTGAACACCTCCAAAGATGGAGATTCCACCACCTCCCTAGGCAGCTTATTCCAGTGCTTCACCACTCGCCTAGTAAGGAAGTTTCCCCTAATATCCAGCCTGGACCGCCCCAGCTGTAACTTGAAACCATTGCTTCTCGTTCTGCCCTCTGTTACTACCGAGAACAGTCGAGCTCCATCCTCCTTGGAGCAACCCTTCAAGTAGTTGAAGGTTGCTATCAAATCCCCCCTCAGTCTTCTCTTCTGCAGGCTAAATAAGCCTAGTTCCTTCAGTCTTTCTTCATAGGGCTTGTGCTCCAGCCCTTTGATCATTTTGGTTGCCCTCCTCTGGACTCTCTCTAATTTGTCCATGTCCTTTTTGTAGTGGGGAGCCCAAAACTGGACACAGTATTCCAGATGTGGCCTCACTAGTGCAGAATAGAGGGGAATGATCACATCTCTCGATCTGCTGGCAACACTTCTTCTGATGCAGCCCAGGATGCCATTGGCCTTTTTGGCAGCAAGAGCACACTGCTGACTCATATCCAGCTTCCCATCCACCATGACTCCCAGGTCCTTTTCTCCAGTGCTGCTATTTAGCTGATCACTCCCCAGCCTGTAGCAGTACATGGGGTTTTTTTGTCCCAAGTGCAGGATTTTACACTTGTCCTTGTTGAACCTCATGAGATTCCTCTTGGCCCACTGCTCCAATTTGTCTAGGTCTCCCTGAATCCTGTCCCTGCCCTCCAGGGTGTCTACCGTTCCCCCCAGTTTGGTATCATCCGCAAACTTACTAAGTCTGCAATCTATCCCATCATCCAGATCATTAATGAAAACATTGAACAGAATTGGCCCCAGGACCGACCCCTGGGGCACGCCACTTGTTACTGCTTGCCAACTTGACATGGAGCCATTGATTCCTGCACGCTGAAACCGTTGATCTAGCCAGTTTTCTGTCCACCTTACAGTCCACGCATCTAACCCATACTTCCTTAATTTGCCAGTGAGAATGCTGTGGGAAACTGTATCAAAAGCCTTGCTAAAGTCAAGGTATATCACATCAACGGCTCTTCCCGCATCCACAAATCCAGTCATCTCATCATAGAAGGCGATGAGGTTGGTCAGGCATGATTTACCCTTGGTGAATCCATGCTGACTGTTCCTGATTACTCTATTTTCCTCTAAGTGTTTGAGGATGGATTCTTTGAGAAGCTGCTCCATGATTTTTCCAGGGATTGAGGTGAGGCTGACAGGTCTGTAATTCCCTGGATCGTCCTTTTTGCCTTTCTTGAAGATAGGTACTATATTTGCTTTTTTCCAGTCCTCTGGCACCTCCCCTGTTCGCCATGAGTTTTCAAAGATAATGGCCAACGGTACTGCTATCTCATCAGCCAGCTCCCTCAGCACCCTCCGATGCAGTTCATCCAGCCCCATGGACTTGTGCACATCTAGTTTCTTTAAGAAGTCCCTAACCTGACCTTCCATCACCAAGGGCCTCTCTTCTTCTCCCCAGTCTGCCTTACCTAGTGTAGTGGGCTGGGAGCTGACCCTGCTTGTGAAAACTGAAGTAAAAAAAGCATTGAGCACTTCAGCTTTTTCCTCATCCTCTGTCACGAGGATGCCTGCCCCATTCAGTAAGGGACCTACACCATCCCTGATCCTCTTCTTGTTATTGATATACTTGTAGAACCCCTTCCTGTTATCTTTCACATCCCTTGCTAGTTGCAACTCCATTTGTCCTTTGGCCTTTCTGATTTTATCCCTGCAGTCCCGAGCAATGTCTTTATATGCCTCCTTAGTCATCTGTCCTAGCTTCCACTTCCTGTAAGCGTCCTTTTTATGCTTCAGCTCAGTGCAGAGCTCTCTGTTAAGCCACAGTGGGCGCCTTCCACATTTGCTGTGCTTTCTCCTTATCAGAATTGTATCTTCCTGTGCCCTTAGCAGGGTTTCTTTAAAATGCACCCAACTCTCTTGGACACCTTTCCCCTTCAGAGCAGCCTCCCAAGGGATCCTGCCCATCAGTTCCCTGAGGGAGACAAAATCTGCTTTTCTGAAGTCCAGGGTCTGTGTTTTGCTTCTTTCCTTCTTTCCTTTAATCATCAACTTGAACTCAATCATTTCATGGTCACTGCTACCCAGGCTGCCATTGACTTCTACTTCCCTGATAAATTCTTCTCTATTTGTGAGCAGCAGATCGAGAGGTGCAAGGCCCCTAGATGGTTGCTCCAGCATTTGTACCAGGAAGTTGTCCTCAACACTCTCCAGAAACTTCCTGGATTGCCTGTGCACTGCTGTATTGGCCTTCCAGCAGATGTCAGGGTAATTGAAGTCCCCCATGAGAACCAGCGCCTGTGCTCTAGAAACTTCTGTCAGTTGTCCACATAATGCCTCATCCACCTCCTCCTTCTGATCTGGTGGTCTGTAGCAGACACCTACCATGTGATCACCAAAGGTCTGGAAGGCATTGTGAGTACTGGAACTAACATATAACTATGCCATAAAGACACCAGGACTATTCCTCTTCATATATGACAGGTCAGCCAGGTAAATCGCTCTCATTTCTTCCCATTCTTTCACTGCTTAATGTAACAGATGAGAACACTGGGATCTACTGGGAACTGTCTTCATTAAAGGGTACAGCTCATATGTGCAGAAGACAGAACTTCCCTGGAGGCTGATCCAACACCATAGAATGAACTCTCCCAGGAACTAAAGACCATCATGCACCTCACCACCTTCCACCCCAAGTGCACAGTGCATTTCTTCAACCTGCCCTCACTGACATGTAGTAATATATTTGATATAAAAATGCAAAACCAAAACAAAAAAACCCTGTAAAATGCATTTGACCAAGCCAAAATGCTTCATTATGCACACTTCTTCCCCCACTCCCCCAAGGCATGATGAGAGAACACACAACATATGACAGCTGTGTCACCTAAGGCACCATTGAGAAGTGCTCAGATACTAGGACAAAGAACCCATGAAGAAAAGAATAGAGATTTGGCATCTTTTTTAATATGTACTTGAACTCTAAAGGAATTCTGAAGCACCTTCAGCATTTGCCCCCGTGCTATGGGACACGTACTGCACCATTAGTATTGAAAAGTTTGGTGTACTACAGCACTGCACAGTTGTAACGATTAGTTTTTCAAAAAACAAACATTCTTTCCAAAACAATCAAAATCAAATACTTCCCTCACTAATCTGTCTTGACAAAAAGGAGACTAATGTATTACAAATACAGTTTTTAAATGCAGCATAACGGCACATGAAAATACAAGTTTGGATGTATTAATTGGTGCTTAAATGTTAAAGTGTATGAAAGTGCAACTGTATATCTAAATAGGTCCACCACTGCCAATTGTATTCATGCAATCCAGGCACATCCTATTTTAAAATTATCCCCAGCAGTTAGATAATACCCTCTCCAGCACAGCAAGCCACTCAACATATTTGAAAGAAGCAAATCTTTCCAGCTTTCCACCAGACCCCAGGTGGTTTGAGTTTTTCAGTTTAAGTCTTCCTAAGACACAGAAGGCTAAATATTGAAAGCATTATGCAGAACTTGTGCAGTAGAAAATGGTTTTTAGGAAGTACAGATCCTTGCAACTTTCCCAAGAGCAAAGGATTACATATGCAAAACAAACAAAAAAAAAAAAAAACAACAAAACCCAAAGACCCAACTCTTCAACCAGTGCATTGTTTTCCCTGGGGAATAGATTCCTCAAAAGAGGTGTAAAAGACTGGTTTTTCTGTGACAAGAACCACACAAGTTAAGTATCTGACCACACACATCTCCTTTAAAAATATGTGCATGACTAATCAAAAATTACCACTCAGGCTTAATACTCTCTATTAAAAACCATGAATGACTAAGCAATCACCCTCAGCACATTAAGCTGATCCCAGGCAGCTACCCAGATGTTTTAGCACTAGTTGAAACAACGGCTTTCTGGGGACAGTGATACCTATTTTTAGGGGAAAATGCCTCAGATTGTCATTTCTTAAATTCACTGGATTGTATTTTCAAAGATAGAGATTTGGGTGAACAGACAAATGCCACTCAAGAGTTGAAATGCCAGGAACTACAAGAAAACCTGTAGCCCTACGCTGCCACCCTTACTCGGGATAAGTAATAATATCTGACAGTAGAAAACTAGGTGCCCACTCATGTCAAGGTTTCAAATAGGCCTCAACTGAAAATTGACCAATACACATCTGGAAACCAAACTGGTCTACACATAGTTTAAAATAGATGTTAAGCTGGTGTTTAGTATTTAGACTTTATGAAATTCCTGTAGGATGCTGCATGTTTTAATCTCACTTATAACATCAGTATCCCATTGTCACACAGTCTGGTGTGGCCCACAACTGTGAGTGCCTATCTTATTGCAGAATTTCAGAAAACAATGGCAGACACCCCAAACTGGTGGCATTATTCCATAATTACAGTTTATCAAACCAATAAAAAATATGAAATCCTGGATCCGCCATACCAGTCTTCTCATGATATCGCAGACAGTCCCTTTAGAATCTCTAGCCTATTTTGCCACCCTCACAAACTGAATTTTGTGATAAAAAGTTCTTTAAACTTAAAATCACACCACAACAGGTTTCCCCCAGTCCCAAGAAACCAGTCATTTATCCCAGATTAACTGGTACTCCAGATCTTTCAAAGACAACAGTTGTAGCCAATTCTACAGTAAACTAAATATAGATTTATTAGCTAAGAAAAAGAAATGAGAACTATTTAGAGATTAAAGCTGGGAATACATAAGTACAGGTGAGTCACAATCTATGAGCATGAGCTTTTGTGGGTTGAATCCTACTTCATCAAATAAATGAAATGGAAGTTACAATAAGAAAGGGGATGTATACATACAGAGAAGAGTTAAGTCATAGGTCGGTACAGAACTTTTTCAGCAAAACAAGTACGGTGGGAACCTGTTAACACATGGGTGTCAAGGGTCAAGCCCCTGCAACTGTGCGTTAAATGGACCGCACTTAAATGGGACCACAGCAAATAAATAAATAACAATGCAGCACTAATAAGGCTCACTCCACCTGTTTCCGTGCCCAGGCCAACTTCCGCCTTTAGGCGCTGCACATTACAGAGTCCCACACGTTAACTTGGTGGCTTCGGGGGACATGACCGGAGCACTTGTTAACCGGATTCGCATGCAAACCGGTTGCATTTACGGGTCCCCACTGTACATTGTTTGGATTCAAATAGTGTGGAGCAATAGATAAGAAGATGGGAACATTAAAAGAGTGAAAAATCACCTTTTGTATTGCCTGAACCAATCCAAATCTCTATTCAGTCCCAAGCTAATGGTTTCAAATTTGCATATAAAACAAGCAAGGAGTCCTGTGGCACTTAAACACTAATAGGACTTACTGAACTAAGCTAACATGGCCACCCCTTTGAAATTGGCTTATGAATCCTAAATCTGCAGTCATCTGCCAGTTTCCCAAAAGGCTACCCAGAATAACTCTGGGGAGCTGTGTCTTTTTGTTCAGTAATTCTGCCTTGTTAGAATCCAAAGAGTCCAGATACAAAGGATCTTTCTTTCAATCCATATTTTCAGCAAATCTCTACTACCTTTTGGAAATAAGACTGTGACTTGTCTATGTGTTTTTACCTGCTTTTACATTTTCAATAACTCATTTCTTTTCCTTTGTTAATAACTCTTTAGTTAATTACATGATTGGCACTAGCTTTACCTTTAGTGAAAGATCTAAAGTGCAATTGATCTGAGGTAAGTGATGGGTCCCTTTAGACCGGAAATAATCTGAATATTGTTGTGATTTTTCATGTAAGGAATCATCTATCATAAAGGCAAGACAAATTGGAGTGCTCAGGGGAACTGTCCATAACTCTATGTTAAGACTTGTTGTACTGCTTGAGGAGTTCACACTTCATATTTGGTTAGTGAAATCTACGTGAGAACTCACCAATTTAGGCTATGTGTCCTGCTTCTTAACAGTCTGCCTGAGATTGGTACTCATGCCTTTGAGTCACTCCAACCAGCTTGACAGTACCTTCTTCTGCACGTAGTACAACTGAAATGCAGAGCCTAGCATTTAGGACGATGCATCTGAAAGAAATGGGGCTGCTCACAGAATAAGGGATTTCCTAAGCAAAGATGGCAGAACTGAGCTCTTGGAAAGTTAAACCATTCTAAGAGATTCTACCTGTACAAGCATTACCTTTACTGGTTTAAGCTTTATTGATGATATTCTAAATAAAACTAATTAACACACTTGATTTCTTATATAAGGATAGCAACAATGCCAATCAATAGATATCTTCTACAGCATCTCACAATTTTCACATGCCTTGGGAGCTATCAGATGCTGCTTACTTGCTCCTTAGACATTCCCTAAGATGGTATCACTCTGAAGTCTCCACTTAACTAATTCGCTTTCTATGTCCCCACACAGTTAAGTTCTTGCCCATGTCACTTACAGAGTGGGGATATGGCACTCTAAAATTGTGAGTGAGCTGGTAGAGCAAAGCTAGCTCGCATGTTTTTTATTAGCCTGAGATATGTTGTATGCAGCATAACTAGCAACTGAGCACTACTGGATATCAAGGAGGAAATTAATGCATCAGATCTAAATGAGGAGGAGGTGCAAGAACTGAAGCAAAGGAAACAAAGAAATGATTAATGGCACCCAGTTTTGCAGGTAGGTTCTTATCAGAATGTTTACTCAGAAGCATGAATATGGATTATGTTTAGTTACAACAAAAGGACATGGGAATGCTAGATCAGATAACAAAACAAAAGCCATAAAACACAAGTCTGTACTAGGGATCATATTTACATTCAGCAATCTTATTCTCAGTACTAGAACCACAGTAAGCAACAAAAGAAACCAACAGTCAGAAAACCTCTGATTTCAGAACAGGTTCTACAGGATCTCTGTTTTTCTTGTGTCCCTAAATCCTGGTAAAGTGGGCTCTCAATACAAACTTAGCCTGCCAGAGTAATAGGATCGCTATCATTTAGTCACATGACCCCAAAATTGATGCCAAGGGTCAGGAAAGACGAAAGTGACATGGTGGACAGAAGTCTTACTCCAGTCACTCAGATTTTAATTCTGATTTCTCATTTTTAAGCTTGTATTTTTTTCAGAACAGTCTCCTTTTATTGTGTGTGAGAGCAAGCTTTTGCCTGACCCTTGGACTTTCTGTTCCTCCGCAGAAAACTTTCACTAACTTCAAAATTCTCCAGCTACTCTGGCAGGGCTTTGAGCCTCCACGTGTGTGAAAGCTATTCTAAAATTCCCTGAGAAAGCAAGTTCAGCACTATAGGCGTGCCTTCCTCCAAACTGTGCAAGTCATCAACTCCATATTTTTTCATTCACTGTCCTCTGGTTCATAAGATGTTTTTGAAGATTCTTATGGGAATAAAAATCAATCAATCAAATGGCCCATCTTACCAGTGTCCTGTATCTCTAGGTGCTACAAACAGGCATATTTGGAATGTTTTCTAATGGAAACTGATCAGGATCCAGAAAATTTATATCACGGTTTTGAAATCCCTGCATTCCTTCAAAACTTGGCTCTGATCAGATCAGAGATTTTGGTTTCTACACATCCCTGTTTTCACTGACAGTTTCTCAACATTTCCCTCTAAACTGACATTTAAAAAGCACACATGGATCTTAATGTAGAGCCTTTATTATCTGAATTTATGTCAAAACCTTGCAGTCTACTGCTTTCTGATTAAGGACTGGAAGAATGCATCTCTCTGGGTTGTCAGGCTTGGGAGCTGCTTATTTATTGCAGTGATCCCCTGAGTCCAGTTACCTTCCCCCTCAACTGTCTCTGTGAATCTTGCTGCAACATTCTGATTTCTCAAGATCCTACAGTAAAACTTCATGGAAAATATTTTATCCATTATTTTGTGGCAAAGAACTGGATTTTCATGTGTCCACCTTAACAGTCATTTTCCCCAAACAGTTTATCTTCATATTTCCCTGCTTCCTCTACTAACAACACCCTCCTTCTTGAGAAAAAAAATTAATTACATTAGTTATTGGCACTTTCCCCTGGTAAATCAATTTGTTTCCTCCCAACCTTCCTAGGTCACATAGTGAAATGATCCTATAAGAGATGAAGTTTGTATGTGATACTGAAAGGCTAAGTGCTCAGTGAGTGCTAATGGAAGAAATGTTACAGCTGGAACTGCTGTGGGAAATGCCTATTGACAAAACAGGTGTGAACAGCTAGTGAGTGCACAGCTGAGAGGCACTTGTGCACCTTGTGTTTAACTTTCTAGTTAAAGAAAAGCAGCAGAGAAATGAGTCAATGTGCTTACCAAATTCAAATCATGGACCATGAGACAGAGCTCTAGTGCGACAAGACAAAAATACCCACCGAAGAATGTCAAATAAAGACTTTTATCAGCAAAGAGTAAACAGGTGCAGCATTCCACTTGAAATGGCAGGACGTCCTTCCTTACTTGTCAATGACAAATACCCTGTGAGTAACAAGACCTCTCATAGTCAAATGTACTAAAACTTGGATTCAGACATCTCTTTCAGTTATTTGTTGGTTGAGATGGTGTCTGTCAGAAATAAAGAATGGTTCACACACCCCTCAACCTACTTCTTAGGCATCTGTAGACACAGCAGTAGCAGGCAGAGATTGTAGTAAATCCCACAGAGATATATCCTCTACACAACATTGTAAGGAATGTGGCCAACTGGAAACTGCTTGATTTGTCCCACAGGCAAGCAACAAATAACCCAGCTATGGCCACTGTGTCTTTCTTCTAGGGAGAAAAGCACACTTTGCCCTAAATAAACGTTGAGAGTTAAATTAATATTTTTGGAGGCATCATTTACAGAGATATATGAATGATCAAAGCTACTTGAAGAGCTTGGCAGTTTTGCATTAAACCCAACCCTTCATTTCTTTTGAGAATCCTCAATCCCTGAGTTATATCCCATGCATGCTGTACCTGCTTGGGATCTTCCCCAAATTTCATCATTTTTTAGAGACAAAGTCTTCCTTGAAAATGATACGCATTTCTTCTGTTAGAAAAGCAGTCTACACTGTCAATCACCAAAGCAGAAAATTATGCTTCTGTTTTATGTGCACTTCTTTTCAGGCAACACAGACTGTATACACCGGTCATATGGCTTAGCTTGCTTGCCTACTTCATAAGCACATGCAACTGGAAACAGACACACAGGCATCAGCTTTCCAGCACGTATCTAAAAGCACATGAAAAAAATAGCTATGCAGTTAAGATTGTCAGAAATCAACAGGCTGACTGCTCGTGACTGGAACAGTTGCCATTTTCCTCAGACCATCTACTTTTCACAGAATCATAAAATATTGGGATCGGAAGGGACCTCAGGAGGTCCTCTAGTCCAAACCTCTGCTGAAAGCAGAACCAACTCCAACAAAATCATCCCATCCACGGCTTTGTCAAGGCACACCATAGAAACCTCTAAGGATGGAGATTCCACCACCTCCCTAGGTAACCCATTCCAGCACTTAACAATCCTCCTTGTGAAAAAGTTTTTCCTAATATCCAATCTAGACCTCCCCACTTGAGACCATTACTCCTTGTTCTTTCATCTGCCATCACTGCAAACAGCCTTACTCCACCCTCTCTGGAACTCACTTTCAGGGAGTTGAAGGCTGCTATCAAATCCTCTGACTCTTATCTTCTGCAGACTAGAAAAGCCCAGTCCCCTCAGCCTCTCCTGGAACTCATGCGCTCCAGCTCCTTTATCATTTTTGTTGCCTTCTGCTGGATTCTCTTTCATTTATCCACATCCTTTCTGTAGCAGGGTGCCCAAAAATGGACAAAGTACTCCAAATGTGGCCTCACTAGTGCTGAACAGAGGGGAATGATCACTTTCCTCAATCCTCTTGCAATGCTCCTGTTAATGCAGCCCCACTACGCTGTTAGCCTTCTTGGCAATAAGAGCACACTGTTGATTCATATCCAACTTCTTGTCCACACTAACCCCCAAGTCCCTTTCTGCAGAACTGCAGCCTAGCCAGTCAATCCTTAATCTATACCAGTGCATGGGATTCTTCTGCCCTGACTGTAGGACTCTGCACTTATCCTTGTTCAGTCTCATCGGATTTCTTTTTTGGCCCGATCCTTCTATTCGCCTAGGTTACTCTGTATCCTAACCTTACCCTCCAGTGTTTCAACCACTCTCCTCAGCTTAGTTTCATACAAAAACCCTGCTAAAAGTGCAATCTACCTCATCCTTCAGATTGTTGATGAAAATGTTGAAGAAAACCAATCCCAGCACCAACTCCCTAGGGAACTCTGCTTGTTACCAACTGCCGACTAGACATCAAGTCATTGATCACTATTCATTGTGTGCAATTTCTATCTAAGTCCATTTATCCAATGCATACTACTTTAACTTGCTGATATGAATAACACAGGAGATGGTATTAAAAGCTTTGTGTGTGTGTATATCACATTCACCAAGCCTGTCATCTCATCACAGAAGGTAATCAGGGTGGTCAGGCATGACTTGCCCTTGGTGAATCTATGCTGACTGTTCCTATTACTTTACTCTCTTCCATTTGCATCCATTCACTGGTTCACTGTAGACACAGCAAGGAACCTACGTACCTGTGTTCTAACCTTGAATTGACAAGATATGATATACAAATACAGCCTACTGATGGATTACATATTTTTCCATGTCCCAGGCCTAATTCTTGCTAGCCTTCCATCAAATTCTTTCTTCCCGTCCAGCATTTTTATCTGCTTTTGTCTCAGGAACTAAGTCAGGAAATTCTATAGGAGCGCTCTTTGCTCCAACACTTCTGTACAGTGAATTACCAGGCAGAGCAACTGATGAGCACAAACAGGTTTATTTTCTGGCTTCCCATCTCCACTTTCTTTATGACAAAGCTAGTGCTGTCCACAATCAGAAAATTCAGCACATCTCAACCAAGAGCAAAAGGACAGCAATATAAGAAAATAGAGCACTTTCTGGCACAGTGCCTGTGAAGGAGAACTGGCTGCTTTTGTAGTTTTTTATTTTTTCAGTAAATCCACAGGCATGTGTGTCTGTGTATGGTAAGAGAACAGCACAAATAACACAGCCACATACATACTTTCTACTAATTGCAAGAGCAATTCAAACCTGTGATGTAGTTCTAATTAGCACAAATAATCATCTCTCTTTCTTAGGAGAAATGAGTCCAGCATAACTAGGGAAAATAAAAATAAAGACAACACTGAGACACTTTTGTTTTGGTTTCTTTCATCAGTTTTTATTATTTCCAACTAGTCTTTATTATTGTCACTTTTATAGGGCCATCATTATCCAAAGTCTACTTACTTCAAATATCACTATCTGCAGTGTATAGTATAGAAATTTAGTTGCTATTACAGATAATATATGAAGTAGGAAGACTGCAAGTTGTTTTTACAGGCTGCTCACACTTGTAGTGTCAATTGCAAGCAAAGTAAAAATATATTACATTTAAAAATAAGCAAACTCTAGTAAAGAGAATATGTAGCGGTATTTTTAGCAGGTATCTTTGAAAAATCACAGCCATGTTGTCAAATTGCAACCCTTTAAAAGAGTAATTTCTACATTATTAATAAACAGCATTTAGTACCCATAGGAAAAAACTACAGGTGAGCCACTGTAGCCTTTCTTAGGAACAATTAAATGAAAACATTTTTAATGACTTTTCCAGTTTACATTACAGTTACTGATCAACCGTATGCTTACCACATGGACATGCATAATCAACTTTATTTCCTATTCTGATTGAGAAATGGAGCTGTGAATGTCAAGAAACATTAAAAGGAAGATGCTCTACTGATTTTGCTCAGCATATCTACCTGAAAGTTCTCCTGAGGAGAAACACTATTCACTATGGACAAATTAACAATTGAAAATCAAATTGTCTGACCAAATTGCTAATTCAGAGCATAATACTGTGATCATCATGGTGCTTACAGTAACAGTTGTATAGACAGAAGCTCAGTATAAGAGACTATCAGATGCAGTTTCTAACCTACACAGAAAAACTACACAGATAAAAATTAAATCTGTCTCTCAAAAATATTTCATTGTCATGGCATCTATCATAGAACAGTCCCAAGAAATTTCACACACATACAAGACACATAGATATACCTGTACATGCCAATGGCAATTTCTTGTAATCATCCCTGATACAAAGAATGCCAGTTTCCATTTCAGTGCAGAACAATAACTTGCAATTTGCAAATATTATTCAGTTTAAAAAATGTCTTCACTATACACAGTATAGAGTAACTCCTATATGCAAGAATCATTTCCTGTCCTATCTGTGGTACCTATATGGTCCTCAGTGTCATAGTAGTGGAGCATCCACAATCTTTAATGCATTTATTCTTACAACAACCCTGTGAGGGAGGGCCACCCAAGTGGGAAACTGTAGTAGAGAGAGTGATTCACCTAAGGTCACACAGACTTCTACGGCAGAACAGGTGACTGAACTCAAAACCTGGGTAGTAACCTAAATCACTGGACCTGGCTCTTTTAATCCACTACTGGACTATAATCAGTACTAAAAAAAAAAAAAAAAAAAAAAAAAAGTGGCTGCTCTTTAACACTACAAAGCAACAATGAACAACTGTTCATGAAAGAAAATAAAGGAAGATATTGCATCCAGTTGAAACCGCACAAGACATGTAGGTACTCAAAATGTGCCGGAAAGTATTCAATTGCATATTGGGCCATGGCATTAGGGATAACTGAACTGTTGTAGGGAACGTTCACAATCATTAATAATCAGGCCCCAATATATATGGATCATTCTAAAGATAGAGAATCTGATCCTTACCACGCAACATTTTTACAACGATGTAACTTAATTTAGGCTTGAAATTAGATGCAGATTCCTAATCATCAGGGGAGTAAAGTTCTGGAATAGTCTACCAAGGGAAGTGGTGGGGACAAAAACCTTGGGTGCCTTCAGAACAGAGCTTGATAAGTTTATGGAGGGAATGATATAATGGACAGTGTAGCTTGGCCATTGTCTGTCTTTTACTACTGGTGATGGGTATGATAGGGACCTGGGAAGGGGCATTAGATCGAGTGGGTTCTGAGTTATTACAGAGAAGTTCTTCTTGACTGGCTGTTGTGGACTTGCTCTCATGCTCAGGGTTTAACTGATCGCCATATTTCGGGTCGGGAAGGAATTTCCCCCCAGGGCAGATTGGCTTGGGCACTGGGGGTTTTTTGCCTTCTTCTGTAGCATTGGACATGGCTCACTTGCTGGTTGATTCTCTGTATTAAAGTCTTTAAATCATGATTTGAGGAATTTAATAGCTCAGTTATGGGTTTCAGGTTCATTGTAGGAGTGGGTGGATGAGGTTTCGTGGCCTGCAGTGTGCAGGAGGTCAGACCAGATGATCATATTGGTCCCTTCTGACCTTACAGTCTATGAGTCTATGAACATACTTCTTTGGGATTAATACTAATTCTTTGCCTTGAAGTGAGATCAGAATCAGGCCCACAGCCTCAAACACCAGAATGTCCCAAGACATTATACTGGGGCCCTAATACATCACTAATTTAAAAGAAGTACTATGGATTGAATTACCACTAGTCGTAAAACAAAGCTTCTCCAATTTATACATCATAACTGCCGAATTAAGAATCACAATTGCTAGTGTTATGCTTCACATTTCTACTCTATGGAAAAAATCTCTGGAGCTGAAGTAGTTTCCAAGGCACATAACTGTTAGTAGATACTCACACCACTAAAAGCTTTGCCTGAACACATAAGAAGCTGACACAGACATCAGGAATTTTTAGAAAACTAGTTTTGAGAGATAAGATATGAAACAATTTCTACAGGGAACACTGGAGATTATTTACTTTGCTTTAATTACTTTGGCATATCAGTTTTTGTATGCTCCTAGGTTTTCACACCAAGATTTTACAAATGAAAAAAGTGAGTTCCTGTTTTGCATATTTGTTTGCCATATTCCATATTATTTTGCCCTAAGCTGGATTTTCTGCCAGTCTAATACACAATGAGGTTATATCTCCACTCTTTTATTTTATTTTATTTATTTTTACAGTTGTGCAAATTCTAACCTAAATTTCTATCTATGTTTTTTTTTTCTTGTTTCCCCATTGCATTTGATTACAGGTCTATTGTCAATATACCAATTTTAAAGGCAAACTCAGAAATCAGGCTACACTAGGTTTTCACTCAGACTTTTATTCTTGATCATATTAGGCCACCCTTTATACTCTTCTGCAGCATCTTACCTTGGCAGAAAACTAATAATAACCAATTTCTATTGGATTCTAAATTATAAATACAAACTAACATTTGTTAAAGGTTTCCCTGAAGGCTTTATGAAGTATTTAATAGATACTAATGTTTATAAATCATGTTAATGCACAACACTAATAAATCTGCAGTTTTAGGCTTCTCATTAAATAAAGTTTTAAGGAAACAATGTTATTTAAAGAATTCTTATGCCATTATGATATTAATGAGATACATGCAAAAACCAATGCAAAAGATTTAACTGAACAACAACATGTACAGTCTTCTCCTAGACACACTCTTCTGCAGTCTGTTTCAAGAGATGTAATTTAAAAGAGGGGACTGGAAACTACTTCCTTGAGGAAAGCTGAATATCTGCTGGGAGAGTGCAAACAACATTTATGAATCCAGAAAAAGAAGCTCTTCCTGATAATGGGCTAATGACCCAAAAGCTTGCAAAACTACCCCCCTATAGTTTGTGCGTCTGGGATTTAGACAGTAAGTCCTGGAGAAGTGACCACCATTTTGTTCTGTGGGCTGTACAGCACCTAGCACCATGGGGAGCCGGTCCACGACTAAGTCTCTCAAGCACAGTAAATATAATATAAATAAATATATTACTACAGAACAGTAAATAAATAGCCTATAACAATTAGAAAGTGCATTGCACTGCTAATTATTTTAAAGAATTAGAGTAGATAACACAAATACGGAGCTACTTAACAGTATATATAAAACTAAAATGTTCTGGCAAAGGAGAAAATAAGTGATGCGGCTAGGTTAGGTCAGAGTAGTCTGAGAGGCAGGGTGTGGAAGGGACTGCAGTTCTAACCACAGTCTTTCCTGCTCCTCTTCTTTATTGAGGACAAGATAGGCCCTGTTAAAAGCAGCAGAGCGCATAACACTATGGAAGGCTCTGCCTCTTCACCTGGGTACTCATCCCTGCTTCTTAGGCCTCTCCATTCGCATTACAAACAAGGAGTCCCGTGGTTAGTCTTTAAACACTAATAGATTAATTTATCACACAAGCTTTCATGGGAGAAAATCCCAATTCACTATTCTTCAAGCATCTGATGAAGCAGGATTTTCTCCCACAAAAGTTCATGTGATAAATAAATTTGTTAGTCTTTAAAAGTGCCACCAGACTCCTTGTTTGTTTTGCTGAACTAAACTAACATGGCTACCTCTTTGGAACATGTCTATTTGCATTGTCAAACTATAACTTTGAGGTAGACTATAGTTCATTTAACTGCCAATCTCCAGCGCCACAAAAAAATATTAAAATTTTAAACCCCAACTCCTATGGAGAAGCAGCTACAGACCCAGATTCAGTCCAGAAGGAGCTCACAGGAAAAATTATTCGGTTATCCTCTCCACATTAAAATACTACCTAAAAAAAAATGAACTTTATTAACTAGTAACATGATAAATCTTATCCTAAGAAAAACAAAATGAATTTAAACAGAACAGCTCCCACAGAAACATTGTGAGAAAGAAACCCGAGTCCCAAGCTTCAGATGGAGTTCACCGATATTTCAGCTGCAATCTCTGTTCAAGTTCAAAGGCTTGAGTTGCAAGAAGCAGCAATCCCAAGTGTAGATATAACATAAAAGAGATAGCTCCTTTAGACATATGGGTTACAGCACTAGAACGTGGTTCCTGACTGACTCTGTAAATGGCATGCTCCCTTCACCTCACTATTAACTTTGCTCCTGCTGCTTTTAAATGGCAGGCTGACTTACACAGTATCCTTGCCCTGAACAATTGAGGCCTTGAGCTATTATGTGGGTGGGCACTTGTTAAAACGGTTATTGGCCACAGCCGTTTGAAGTGTTTGCAACCTGCAATGGAGACCAACACTAACCTAGTATCTTGCTTTGCAACCCTATGCTTTCATGGTGCAACACAGGTCTGGTGTTTCACATGTAAAAGCAAAGTTCCTGGAACAGGAGAGGCTCAGGAGACAGTGGAATGACAGGGAGAAAGAAAGTCAGCCAGTCATAGAACTCAGTGAAGACTAAAGGAAAGGGAGTATCCTCTTTCCAGAGATGAGTAAAGCAAAGGGGAACGCCCCCCAGGAACTGTGACAGCTTGGGTCATGGGAATCATTTTGTTTTTTACTTCATGGATTTTTACGTTGGAATAATGAAGTTGTGCCAGAGGCAAGGGCCTGAAATAGGTTGGCATGTCACTGATTCTGTCCTGGGCTGGTAAAGTAGTGGACTATCCCACCAGCACCTATACAAAAGTGGCTCAAACTTTCAGAGCCGCTCAGTACCTCTAGTTTCATTGACTTCAAGCTGTGAGTGCCCAGGCACCTGTAAAAATTGGACCATTTGTACTTAGGTGTGTAAGTATAAATTTAAATTTCTTACTTCAGGAACCTGGATTTGAACCTTTCAGCCTCACTACTGTGCATGGCATGTTCCCCAGATGTCTTGAGAAAATATCTTATCTAACACTATCTTAAACTAGCCAACTTGATGATGCTGCTGTAATGGAATAACACCTTTTCAACTGGGAAACTTGGGAGTAGAGTTCCAGACTTTGGGTTGACAGTATATGACCATGTGATAGAAGCAAACCAAGCAGAATCCACCTATGAGCTACGCTATGCACACAACAGTCCCTAACTGCAAAGCCAAACAACACTGACAGACATTAGCTACAAAACCAGCTGAAAAATCACATCCTCCAGCTGAACAGAAGGAATCATCACAAGACAATGAAATGCATCTGGTAAGATGAAGCTTAAAGAATGGGGCTTTATTTTCCTCCTCAATGTTGCAATTATGTGAGTGCCCATGGGATGGTTCATGGTAGTACAGCAGATCAATGCTCCCTGTTATTTGCATACCCAAATCAAAAAGCCAAAAATATTATTTTAGAAAAACGCAGACGATTTAAGTTCCACTCACTAGATTTTTTTTCTTCACTATTCACAGAAATAGTCACGTAATTTTGTATTGAATTCTGTCAAAATCTAGCATAGTCTACAACTTCAAGATGAGATCTTTCAGAAAGGCTGTCCTCAGATTTTTATATATATATATAAAAGTCAACAGGACACTAAGGACCTTCCTCAAGAACTCAATGGGACTGTGGAAGACAACGCTGGAAGTCAACTCAAGACAGCTTGCACAAGTGGCCATCAAGTGCGGCATATACCAAGGTGATGCACTGTCCCCGCTGCTGTTCTGTATTGGCTTGAATCCCCTCAGCCAGATAATCACAAGGACTGGATATGGATACAAGTTCAAGAGTGGAACTACCATTAGCCACCTCCTCTACATGGATGACATCAAGCTGTATGCTAAGAATGAACAAGACATCGACTCGCTAATCCACCTGACACGGATCTACAGTGAGGATATTGGGATGTCATTCGGACTGGAGAAGTGTGGCCAGATGGTAGTAAAGAGAGGGAAGGTAGTCAAGACTGATGGGGTGGAACTACCGGCAGGCCACATAGCAGACATACAGACCAGCTACAAGTACCTTGGCATCCCACAGTCACATGGGAACCATGATGAGGAGGCAAGGAAGACAGCAACATCCAAGTACCACCAAAGGATAAGACAGGTCCTGAGGAGCCAGCTCAATAGGAAGAACAAGATCCACGCCATCAACAGGCATGCCCTGCCAGTCATCAGATACCCTGCCGGTATAGTGAGCTGACCAAAGGAGGACATGGAGGCTGCCGATGTGAAGACCCGGAAGCTCCTCACAATCTACGGAGGTTTCCACCCCAAGTCCAACACCCAGAGACTGTACGCCAGCTGGAAAGAAGGTGGGCGGGGTTTGGTGAGTGTCAAAGCTACTGTCCTGGATGAAACCCAGAGCATCTAGGAGTACATCAGTAAAATGGCACCCAAAGATGAGCTGCTGAGAGAATGCCTGAGGCAGCAGCAGACATGGGAGGTAGACCAAGCAGAAGAAGTGCCATGGCAAGACAAGACCCTGCATGGGATGTACCATCGGCAGATAGCTGAGGTGGCTGACATTGGGAAATCCTACCAGTGGCTGGAAAAGGCTGGACTAAAGACAGCACTGAGGCACTGATCATAGCAGCACAAGAACAGGCACTGAGCACCAGATCCATTGAAGCAGGGGTCTACCACACTAGACAGGACCCAAGGTGCAGACTGTGCAGAGAGGCCTCAGAGACAGTCCAACACATAGTGGCAGGATGTAAGATGCAGGCAGGAACAGCATACACTGAACGGCATAACCAAGTAGCTGGCATTGTGTACAGGAACATCTGCACAGTGTATGGGCTAGACCCTCCCAAGACCAGATGGGAGATCCCACAGAAGGTTGTGGAGAATAACAGGGCTAAGATCCTGTGGGACTTCCAGATCCAGACGGACAGGCAGGTATTGGCCAATCAACCAGACATCGTGGTAATAGACAAGGACCAGAAGACAGCGGTGGTGATAGATGTAGCAGTGCCAAGTGACAGCAACATCAAGAAGAAGGATTATGAGAAGCTAGAGAAGTACCAGGGCCTGAAAGAGGAACTAGAGCAGATGTGGAAAGTAAAGGCCAAAGTAGTCCCAGTGGTGGTAGGAGCACTCCGGGCTGTGACTCCTAAGCTGGGAGAGTGGCTCCAACAGATCCCAGGGACAACATCAGAGCTCTCTGTCCAGAAGAGTGCAGTGCTCGGAACAGCTAAGATACTGCGCAGAACCCTCAAACTCCCAGGCCTCTGGTAGAGGACCCAAGGTTGAGGAAGAGACATACCACCCATAGGGGTGAGAGGGGAATTTTTTTTTTTTTTTTTTTTTTTTTATAAATAATGCTCTCTCTATATATTTATATAATATATATATAATGCTACTTCTATTTCAGTTTTCTCTTGCTTTTTTAATAAAACATGTAAAAAAGATTGTCCTTGAGTGTACACTTGTCTAAGAAAAAAGATACATGGAAACTTATTGTCAGAGAAGAATAGAGGTAAAAGGGCTTCATTTTTCCCTAAAACAGTATTGCCAGCCTCTCAGCTATCACTTTACATCAATAGATCTCAGAGTGCTGTACAAAAAAAGATGTTGTTAGCATTCTCCTCATTTTAGAATGGGAAACTGAGGCACAGCCAGGTGATGTGATTTGTCCAAGCTCACAAATAGGCAAGTAGCAGTCAGGCACAAAACCCAGGTATCCTGCGTCCTAGTGCAATGTTGAGAAATGACTGCAATATCTTTACATTCAAAATCATAACATACAATTTCTCATACACCTGCTTCAAATGTAATAGAAACATATCTGCAATACATAAATTGTTCATGACAGCACATTAGATTTTTTAAATAGCACTGCGTACATCAGGAAATGGTGCAACGAACCCATTTTTCATGTTGTTATTAATATGATCCAAGTTATCACACCTTTACTCCTATTTATTAGTGAAAGACAGACAATGCACTATTTCACACATAGTAGTTAAGTACCTAACAAGCAAGAGTCCAGAGAAGAATCTATTCTTTGGTATTGTTCTTGACCTTTGACTAGAAGGCCATCTATTTGCAAGGCACTATGTATTCCATCCTATTTATTTCAACGAGAGAATAAATCTATGAAGATGACAATTTAAAATGTCAACATTATTAACCATTTCAGTGTTGCTCTTTATAGGCACTGTGCGTCTGCTGTAATCCCAACTGCTTCCAACATCTCCCCTGGGATCAAAAGCCTCAACTTCTACTGCTAAACTGCCAAAAACACAAACTTCCCTCCCTCTAGTGTAGATTACATTTTCAATTCCAAAAACCCTTGGCACAACCAAACTGGGAAGACAAAGTATCATAAACTGAATGCTCTATGTGGGCCTGAAAGCAGTCATTCTGGTATCTTGTGGGAGCGAGTGCTATGTGTACATGCCAACAGGCAGGAAAACCCTCTCTCCAGCAAACACAAGCTTCATCCTCAAGACAAAGAACTTCATTGTCCCTGAGGAGCAAAGGAGTTGACGGATATGGTCCTGGAGGGTGGCTCCATCTTACCAGGCACATCCCTCAACTTGAGTTGGCTAATATCTTGCAGAGTGAGAAAGGGTACAATTACGGTCACAGCTAACTATCACTATGGTGAGTAACAGGAGAATTACCGACACTAGTGCTCCTGTGCAGCTTGGAGGATGAGCCACACTTCTAGCAGGAGCTGAGGGTGCTCCGACCAGGACCATTCAAGATCAGGTTCTGCAAGACACAACTTGTTGGTACAAATTTTCCTTTTGGAGTAAAGAGTCAGCTTGTGGCCCAGCTAATGCTGTGTTATGAAGGGCACCCCCATGTGCCTTATGAACCTTAACAGCCCTTTGCTGGACACCTGCACAGCATATAACAACAGTGGGTGGGCTGGGAATCGGCTTCCAGCAAGCTTCTACATGCTCCCCTTTGTGGATGGGAGGAATAGGCAGGGACTGGTCAGAGCCTTGTCCACAACTTACTCTCCCAACTTAGAGCACATGACAAACAGATAACTGAGCCCATAATAATTAAATGAAAGGAGAATTTTATAATGTAGAGATAACCATTAGCTCAGCTCTAAGGTTAGCTTTGACACATCTTTCACCACAGGGGACAACAAGGAAGGATTGTAGTGTAACTACTATTCAGACATTACACAAATATTATTTATGCAATATTTCTGTTTTCCCTAGTATTAAAAACTGTGGTTATGTGAGCAGTCAAGTGAATCTACTTCCATATAATATGTATATGTGGACACAATTCAGTACTATCAACACACAAAATGCAATGTTACGATTCAAATGTCTTATAAGCGCAAAAGTCAGAAAATTCCTTCACTTCGCTCACACCACCACCACCACCACCACCAATTCACTCCTATGAAACTATGAAAAGTCAAAAAGTTGTCAACTGCTCCACTTTTACTAATATAATTTCAAAAGTTTTCTACCATTTTGAGCATGGAAAAAAGTGTGTCACTAGATGTTGGTAAGTGATAACATTTTATGGCAACTACCATATGTTGCTTTAATTTTGCTGAAACAGCCCAAACTCCGCTAGTATAGCCTCTAAAAATTTCAAAAGGGAATCTGATACCAATAGCAATCATTGCCACATGTACCAAATACTGATCCTGAAGTGAAGTTGTGCAACAAATTTGACACATGCTCAATAGATGAGGATGCCAAAGTCACCATTAAAGGTTTATCTAGTACCTAAACCCAAGGACAGCACTGTGGCAGGACTGCACAGCTTTAAAAAATGTCAAACAGATGTCACATTTTACACCGACTGCCTCCAAACAAACCTTTCCTAACAAATTTTGTCTAGTGTTAAAAATTTAATCCAAGCTTTTTGGAAGAACCATTGAAAAGAAATCAGATAAAGCTTTATACTGTGAAGAAAAACAATTGCCTGCCTAGAGAGTTTGATCAAAAAGATTCTTGTGGTAAGAGAATCAATATTTCACATAGCTTTCTGTAAAATTGCACAGGAAATGATTTATCAATATTTTTACCTGGGTTAAAGTTTTAATAGATTCAGGATTTACATTTAAAATTGGCAAATAACCTCTTTGTTATCCTGATTTAGTCTCAATTACTCATCCCACTTCAAATAGGCCAGGAGAATCTTTCTAGAACCAATTTACATGAACCTATATAAAGATAATGAAATGCCTCCAACTCTTTTCCTTCCCCAGGAACATTCTCTCCAGCAGTTGTATCTGCTATGGAGAGTGTATTTTAAGCCTTCTTAGAGGGAATGGAGTTAATGAACTGAATTAACATCTTTACATAGTTGAAATTAACCCCCACACAGAGCCCTACATGCCTTGTAAGCCCTACTTGAGCCTTTACCGTGCAGTTCAAGTGTTGCTAAGGGCCTTGGGAGGAGCCCTCTGCATTTAGCTGAACTTCATCTTATTATCACAGCAATGAGACCGGGCTCTGTACACAAGAAGTGTTGTGTCAATAGTAATTAACTCTCAAGTAATTTCACCTTCCAGTCCCACTCCAAGTTTTTCACCTAGGCAATACTATCTTGGAATAGTTTGTGAGTCCCTTCTAACTCATTAATTTTGCCTGCAGTTCTCAGTATTTTCTTCTTTCTCCCTATTATAGTTTTAGCCAGCTTGTGTAATTTATCAACTAACCTCTTCTCGTAGGATTAAACAATCCTAGATGTGTTGCAGAAACGTTCAGTGCAACTGAATGATGGGAAGAGACAGATTCTCTAAATGACCTTTCCATTCTCACTATCCAATCCTGAAGCTGGATCCAGCCTCCAGTGCAAGCTAAAGCAGTGGTTTTCAAACTCAGGGTCAGGACCCAGTACTATGTCACAGACCCTCAGCTGCTGGGTCACGGTGCCCCCTGCTGCTGCCACCAAAAGACTGGAATGTATTCCTGAAAGACATAATTGTTGGGTCATGAGCATAAATGATGTTTTTCAAGGAAAAAGGTTCGAAAACCACTAAGCTAGAGCGGCCTAAGGACCAGTGGCGTCACTAGGGGAGGCTCAAGGGGCCTCAGCCCCCCTAAAACTCAGGGACAGCCCCTGAGTAGCTCATCCCAAAACTGTGCATGGGTGCACAGTCAAGCCCCCATGCAAGGAACACTGCTGGCAGCCACGGCCTCTACCCAGCCGGAAGACAGAGTCTTCCGGCCAGGAGGGAGCTGCCCCAGGCTCGGCTGAGAGTTTTTAAAACTCCCACCCTGGCCCGACCCTGCTCTGAGCATGCTCACTGACGTGGCCCCACTCTCCCTCTGGCAACCAGGTAAGGGAGCTGGGGGCACAGTCTGGGGACAGGCATGCCGGCACAGGAGGAAAAGGGCGTGGGAGGGGCAGCGGGGGCCAGCAGCTGGAGCAGGGGGTTGGGGAAGGTTTCGGGGAGCCACCGGGGGGGGGGGGTGGGGAAGGGCTGGAGGAACCACTGGGGAGCATAAGGAAGAGGATCAGGGCCCAGCAGCCTCCCTAATATTAATGTCCAGCAACACCCTTGCTAATGGCTGCTCTAACTAGTGACCAGCTTGTAACAGCCCTTAAGGGATCACCACCTCTAGTTTTAGCATATATTCTATTCTATGGTAGGTTCCTGTACTATGCTCATCACTGTTGCATCTGAGCAGCTTTCAAAAGCACATTAAGTAACGTCTATGTCAAATGTTTGTTTTCTAACTCATCCCCCCAGAAGGAGAAACATGTTTTGTCTTAGTAAAGATGTTTTTAAAGCATACATAGAGCCCATCAGCCTAGTGAGGGGGTAATGGGAGGAAGAGAATGGGACAAGAGAGGCTGGCATACAACAGATACCACCAGCTTCATGCCAGCTAATGATTCCCCGACATTGCGGAAATCTTCAGCTGCCCATTCAGGGCTCATTATAAAAGATCCTTTTGCATTGCTCCTGCAGCACAAATAGACCTGAGTGTGGATCAGAACCTAGCCAAGAACATCTCCTACCAGTCTCAGGAATAAAGGATGCAACAGAGTAGGCAAAAATGACAGAAGTCCTTTGTTAATTTCACTTTACATAAAATCCAGTAATTCTCACACATACACGTACAACCCTCCAGTTTTTGTACTCATTTCTCATCCCAGATTTAAGTGAGATCACCTATTATTCTTTTGTTCATAAACTGTACTACATTACATGTGCATTATTAGTGTGGAGTATCCTAAATTAAAACTGACACATGTCAAAATACATGAAGGGAACTGTGATGAAGTATGCTTCACTTTGTCTTTTAAATACAGAGTTTACCCCCAATTACTAACTCACAAACTTATCTCATCATCAGTGATCTACTTGTATTCAAGTTACATTTGACTTTGAAATAATTGTTTTCTTTAATTTGTAGCCAAAACTCTTAGTTAGGAATGTACTCATTTGAAACATTAGGTAAGTATTCGTAAACCCATTAGAATTAGTGAAGTGACTGTCTAGTGTCAAACAGGACATACTATCTTCATCTTTACCAATTCAGGTCTACATTGTAAGGTCAAACAACTCAGGGATAATCTAGCACCAAGATAGGTACTAGATTTTTTAATTTGAAGATTAAGGCCCTTTATCTGACAAATTTAGCTTCCTAGAATCAAATTTAGCCACCAATAACAAAGTCTCCTCAAGATTTGTGCATGTATCTAACACCACATGTTTCAAATATTTTTTTCCTGAAAACTCAAATATCTTGTACACATACAGCCAGATGGAAGAAGCTGACACAGCTATTGACTTTCATAGAGCTACAACAATTTACATCAAGTGAGTATCTAGAACCTATAACTAGGGCTGTGTGTTGTCACGATGAGTAAAATGTCATGGATACCATAATTTTTCCATGTGTCTGTGACTTGGCTTTGTGTCCTGTGGCTCCTGTCCCCTTGGGCTCGGCCCAGCTCTGGGTGTTACAACCTAGCATAGAGGGTCACAGTGCCATTCAATTTTAGCAACGCTGCAATCCCATGCACCAATCTCAACACAGCCAAACCAGGCAATGCTACAAACCCATGTGCCAGGCACCATTGTTACATGTTAGCTCTGTGTTCTTGAGGAATCAGAGCATAGTATCTAGCCTGTGCCTCCCCCCACACACATCCCCCAACCTCTGCTTGAACTGAAAACCAAAAACAGTAGGAATTGGGAGACATCCTTTTCCTAATCTACCCATATCCAAAAGCCATCAGCACAATGGAGCTTCATTTGCATTGACTATGGAAACCAGACTCCAAAGCAGGAGCCGCACTGAACTCTGGGATTGAAGAAGCAGAGAAGCATTGCCTGATGGGGGATCTCACACCAGCACGAACAAACTCAGTAATTATCAGACCATTCTAGTCACAGACATGATAATTGATATGTAAAATACTGAGTCTGCCTGACTGTATTGTGAGCTTCTCTGAACCATAACACCCAGCCAGGAATGTGTATTGGCCACGTAAACAAGTCCTTATAAAAAACCTTTACCCACATAGTAGTGTAGTGTGTGTCCTGTGCAAGTCCTGATTGGATCCTTTCTGAATCCTGTGTGAGTCTGGATTGAGTCCTGACTCCTGATGCTTGGATCTAAAGCTGTATCATTTCCACTGGGATTTGGCTTTTCTTCCTTGCTGATTGCTGTGGGAGCTTTGTTTCCATCCAGCCTCTGACCCTGATCTGCACAACCTGGAAACCTTTCTGCTACACAGAGTGGTGAGACACCCCCCCCT
>ML681992.1:6618857-6675958 GCA_007922195.1 Podocnemis expansa
TTAGTAGTACAAGTTTTAGATACCTAGCAATAAAATGACTTTTGTTATTAAGCCAGTTTCCAGACTCTTTTAAGACATCATTCCCTCTCCTTTGTGGTCTTGGTTTCTTTATATCACTCTGCAACAACGCTTCTATTACCTAGCCAAAGATCCCTGTAATGCCCACAACCCTGTAAGGTTTGCTCATTGATAGGGATAGTAGCCTGATTGACTCCAGGGGCATATAAGGGTGACAGCTGACAAGTGCTGTTTTGACCCAGCCTGATTGAGTCCAGGCGCATATAAGGGTAGCAGCTGAGAAGTGCTGTGTGACCCAGCCTACTGAGTTCAGGGACACATAAGGGGTCAGCTGAGAGTGCTGATAGACCCGGTCCGCTCAGACGCACCTCTATAGAAACACAAGTCACACAAGCAGCACACTAATAGAAGTACCATCTTCCCCACAGAGAAAGCAACCCTAATAAATGAGCATACCCCGAGTTGGTGGGCAAAGTTGGTAACACCATGGAGCTGGGTCCAGCCCCATGGAACAGGAGCCAAGCACTCATCACTGCCCGGTGAATGTGGGGTGGAGCTGGCCCTCAAGTCTCTCTTCCAGGGCCCCACCTCTTCATTTTTTAAAAAATAAAATTCACCAAACCTGCGATGTTTACTAAATTTGCCATGACTGCTCCATGATTTTATTTTAAGAAAATGTTGTGACAAATCTGCAGCCCTATCTATAACTGAATGTAATCTACATGTGTTCTCTTTCTTCCCCAAGCACGTCTTGATGCCCCTAGGAACCACATTTTTCCCTCCCCCTGCCTTCCAATTCCTTAAAGCTTGCACTACCGACATCACTGCTCAGGTCAAGGAAAAACAAGTGCCATTCTCTATGAGAACCATTAACTCTGGGTTCCAAAGTGGACAGATAATATAAAGGCTGAATGATGGAAAAGGTTTCCTTCTGATACTGCAGTATTTGCCCTCCACATACACTCACCTGCACAAATGCTTCCTTGATTTCCATTTTCCTCAAATCCAGATACAAGAAAAAAATAAAGAGTTACTCAAATAATAGACCATTCTTACGCACCTCTTGTGCCTGTAGTTTAGTTTGCAATGCAGCTGTCCCATATGAACAGTGAGATCCTGCAGCTTCAGTTAGTAAGGCTTAAAAATCAGACAGGTGCCATCTTAGTGTTAATGCTGTGGAGAAATTTTTAATCCCCTCTTACACTAACCAAATATTTTTCCTATCCATTTCATTTTCTACTAGGCTTATATGGTATATTTGAACCCTTTCATTGATGCGGATGATCTGATTAGTTTATTCAAAGTGCACAATTAATAAACATTTAAACAGCTCTTCCCAATGTCACAGTCCTTTGGGAATATATAAACATGCACCCATCTATTATTACAACCATGAAGGAGGAAAATTTTTGTAAAACTCCGTCACTGGAACACACATTTGTTAGCTTTAGCAATATGGTCTGCACATTTCAAATTTCAATACAGGGTAATTTCAAGTACATGCTTAACTTGAAGGACAGACTGCAGCGCAGTCCCTCTGTTTGATATTCTATTTGGGTTCATAAAAGTATAACTCACCCTGGTGAAAACAGTACATCCCAGCCAGCACATGGTTGTCTGACAGGCCCATCTTCTGCATGTCAATGCTCATGCTACTGTTTGCCAGTGCCCCACAGCAATTTCAAAAACAGATGCAACCTAATGGTTTCAGCCATCAGTTCTGCTGCTCTAGAACTGTGTTTCCTAACCAGGGATGCCCTCAGCCTGAGCAGGTGTGCCACGGAATTTTTTGAAAAACTTCTCAGAGTGCTGGATTGGCTCATGAATATTCATTCATTCATTTGGAGACTTATATGGTGGTGTGCCTCAAAATAATTACAGGTATCAAGGTGTGCCACAGCAGAGAAAAGGGTGTGAACCACTGCTCTAGAAGACAAGTTAGTATGCATCTTAAGCTCCTGAAGCGTTAATAATGTGTTTCTTCATTTATATTGTCTCATAAAAGCCTTTCTTGAGGTTGCTCCTGAATCAGACTTATCTTGTAGTGACAACAGTGGCACACAAGGTTAGCTAGATGAGGTAGCATTGGCCAGTTGAAGCAGCTCATACATGAGTGTGGTCTGCAGCACCATCCACAGTGGACAGCAAACA
This sequence comes from Podocnemis expansa, assembly GCA_007922195.1. Lineage (NCBI taxonomy): Eukaryota > Metazoa > Chordata > Testudines > Podocnemididae > Podocnemis > Podocnemis expansa. The sequence goes on from ML681992.1 coordinate 6,621,027, forward strand.
ACATAAGTGCATCTGTTAACTCACTAAGAAATAACCATGAGATAATGGTGGCAAATTCATGCAATGTCTTCTAGCGTTTTGGTTGTTGGATTTTGTTTGCTGGTTAGTTTTGTATTATGCCAACAGACAAAGCATAGTTAGTGTTTCTGGTTTCTAAATACAAGTGCACCACAGAAATTCAAATGTATGTTTTACATATTTGTACAAGCACAAGGTAATAATATATTAGTCGTACTGCATAACAATACATTTCAGTAGATGATGCACATATACACACACTCTCAAAAATCTCCTCCACAAAACAATGTCTAATGCTACTGAAACTACTACTTCAGCATTACATCTATGCACCTCCCTTTAAAAAATACCAAGCATATTCTCAAATCTCAGAAAACAGGTGTGAAATGGAAAATGAGTCCCCCTATTTTTAATACCATTTCAAATAAATTCATCTCCAACACTGACAGATTCTCAACTATTAAACACTTGAAAGCTAATAGAACAGCAAAGAGACAAGTGAATTCAATGTCTACCATTTCATACACTATTAATTTAAAAAAAAAAATCTTACCCAGATTAATTCTTCTGATTAGTTGCCAACTTGGCAGGTCTTTCTTTATACCAAGAAGTTTAATATCTGTTCAAGGACCTTGCAAGAACAAACATACATCTTGAGATCTGATTTTTGTCTGCCTGCAGTTGAAGAGCAGACAATATAGTCTTTAACTTCACCTTGCTATTCCAGTTTCAATAATGCTGTCTAACACATGTATATATGTAGGTCTTCTTCCTTTATGGCCGCACTGTACCAAATGTGTCACAGCTTGAGCCCAGGTCATTAAGCAGGGATAGCGTACATTACTAACATAAATTACATTTTACTGCACAAGGGCATGCATGCAGAGTAAAAGACAGCACACACTTAATTGGCTGGGGAAGTCTACAGAAGTCTTTCAGATTAACTCTTTGTCCTAGAGAGATTTTATTTCATGAGACAGACAATGGGAGGCTTCCCAGTCAGCCTGGTGATTATTTTTTCCTTTTTATGGACTTTTCCAAACATTAATAGCAAAAGCAAAGTGCAGGGTAAACGTAACAAGGATCTAAATGAAGGAAAGATGTTAAGTGAAGCAAAAATTCATATCCAAGTAATAACACCAGCCACAAAAATCTTACACATTTCTACTCTCTCCAGGTTATTGTAACAAACCAAAACATCTACAACAACCATTTGAAACACTCAGCTAAACTCTGATTGAAGTCAACTGGGTTGCATGAGATACATGTTAGTGGCTTATTCAGCCTGCCTATATTACACACATGCAATGTGACATTTTGAAACACTCGTGGCAGAATTAATTTCAACTGAACAATGCATAAACACTACACTCAAGTGCCTTGGGTTGCACATGTGTATCACTGATATTTGTAAACAAACTAAACCAAGGAAAAGACTTTTTTTTCTTCCTCCCTTTGGCTGGAAGCTCCAGATATAATCTTAAGGCAAACTTATCTGAAACAGAGCAGCATTTCTCACTGGAAAATTATCTTCATTTCATTAAGCACTGGCTTCAGGTGTAAAATATGTAAGCCAATGTAATAATACAAGACAAATGGAAATCAGTGGTGTATGTTCCCAAAACAGACTAATTTTTGCAGTAGCAAAGTACAGAAGAAAGAAAGGAAACTGATGATTATTTTATTTTGAACTAAAGTCCTCTGGCAGTTTTGGAAATTCATTTAGCGAACTGCTATACTGCATCATGCTTGGGAGTGGTTAACTATATTGTCAAGTATATGGTTTAGGAAAAACAAGCTGTTATATGGATGAAAGGTATATTTACTGACCAGTCAAAAATACTTTTGTCGTACGTAAGAAAACACGACAGTATAATAATGTAATCAATAAAACACACTGCAGTATTTGCGAAGGTGAAATGAAAACAAATTTATACTGTTCACTTTAACAGGCTGTTTTCTTTAAAATAAAGGAGAATGAAAACAGGAGACAAACTGTTTAATGGCAAAATTCTGTGTTATTGTAATAGAAGAGGGAAAAAGGCACTGCAAAAAATTTCGAAAAGCAGTAAACTAGAAACAAATGACATTCAAGTATTAATAGTCTGACACAAATCCACAACAGCAAGCAAATTCCAAGTTAAAGATAAAAATGATGTCTGACATTCCAGCCTTAACTAACCCTGTTATGCCGAAGGACTACTGCATGCATATGTAAGATCACCCATTATACTTTTGGACAGCCACATATCTAAAACCAAGATGAGCTGCAGGCTAATTAGCAGACCTAATTTTCAGCTGTATCTTCTGGGTCCTTGTTTTCCTGGGTTTTAGCAGGACTGCAAATGTGAACTTCAATGACATTCTGTGGCTACTTTTTTTGGGTAGGGAAGGAAGAAGAGAAAAAGAAAAGCACAAAACTCACCACAATCCAAATTTTAAGAAACTTTTCCATTGCAATCATGGTGGTTTTATTGATTTCTTTTTAGGAGTTAATATTTATTTATATTTGGAGATTTCTGCAATGTGTGTTATTCTTTTCAATGTATACCAGTGACATGCATGGCTACAAAGATGTATCACTGATGCCCTGTAGACTTCTGATTCTCCCTTTTGAGCATGAGGTTATTTCTGTTCACACCACCATTTATTATACAAAAGATAGAAAATCTTTTGGCCTTGATTTGTTTGAAACTTGAGGACATGTTCATTTCAAAGAGATGCTGTGAACCTTACTGCATAGCCATTCAGTGTGTGGTAAATTACATAGGAATCAAGTTGCTCTTTCTGTGGTTGTTAATAAACCCACATCTCTATAAGTAAAATTATGTCAGTCGCTGTTCTAATGGCTCCTCCAGTGCACTGCTAGATGAGGAGGTCACCCAGGAAAGGGGATGCTGTGCTTAAAAAATAATTGCTAACAGGAGCTAGGCGAATTCTCAGAGTAACTGGCAACCTTTAGAGTTATATCTTGTGCACGTAGGCCCCCGTCCTACAACATATAGTGCATGGGCAACCTACCTGGATCTTAAGCTTGTATTTAAGGGCTTTGCAAAACAGAAGTCCTAAAAAATGCCACTTCCATTTGGAGAAGCAAGTGGCAGGGACCTGATCATGATGATGCTTCCTGACCCCTTGTAAGAGAAGGTTTGAGTTTTTGATTTACATTAGCACCAAAGTGAACTTACTGGTGAATCACACAGCTAATTTGGAACAAGAAGTATGCAATCAGGCAGAAGCAGAGACTAAATAAATTCCCAAATAAATACAGTAAAGAACTGTGTTATATGTCAGCCATTAAAAAGAGGGGTAAATTTAAAAAAAAAAAAAAGAATTGACAAGGTAAGGAAACATTTTCTATGGTCATCCAATTTAAAATTATAATGTTTAAAAGCAACATTTTTCTTCTCCCTAATAAAGTTTCAAAGCTGTATGAAGTCACTATTCAACTGTAAACTTTTGAAAGAATAACCATAACATTTTGTTCAGAGTTACAAACATGTCAGAACTATGAGCAACCTCCATTCCTGAAGTGCTTGTAACTCTGAGGTTCTACTGTACTTGGTCTTTCAGTAAAAGTTCTTATCCCACTAATATTACGCTTTTTTTTTTAACTATTGCTATTTTGATTATGAGGACCCCAGAAAAGAACACAGGTGCCTTTTGGAAGGTATAAAAATATCATGAGCTACCCATTTAGTCAGTTGTTCACAGATTATTCTTTCCTTTCTGATTTGCTGTTTTGATTAGATAAAGAAACATTCTGGGATTCTTGCTTGGTAGCACTATGGAAATATTTCACTACAAGGAAAATTATTTCCTCCTATTCCTGCTGCAGGCTGAGGACAAAAGAAACTGTATAGCAGCAAAGTGCAACTGGCTAACTTAAAATGCTCCATGAGTTTCTAGGGGAAGTAATTTCTCCTAAGTTCTCATTTCCAATTCTTTAGATTCCATCTTTAATAGAGCACTGTCCTCAAGAAAAGTAGAGAGCCCTACATTGGAAATTGAGGTGTCTACTACATTGTAGTGCCTACTAAATTTATTTTATTATTTCCTGGTACACGCTTTAATTTTTAAATCATCCCAAATTTCTAGGGGATTCCCTTTAAGTATGGCTGCTTTGCTTCACTGAACAAACTCAATTCATTACGGATCAAGAACTCGCTCTTGGTTCATGCGTATTCATTCATCCAGTGCCTTGCAAAACTAAAAAATGAACACATCGCTCTCTTTCTCTCACACACACACGCACGCTCACATACGATGTGTTGGTGTGCATTTGCGTGAAGAAAGTAAGTAAAAAATAGTGGTATTCATATTTTTGCTATAAATTCACCAAAATTCATTTCATCCTGATCTGTTCCCTCTCTCCTGGATGTGAGTTTAAAATTCATGGGTTAGTTTCCAAGAAAAACCTACCACCAGCACAGTTCAACTTTTCCAATGAAATATACCTGTTACAGGAAGTCATGGTCATGTAGAGTAAGTACCTAGCTCCAAAGAGGAAACAAAAATCAGATCAAAAATCCAAAACCAAAAAACATTTTGGAAGAGTGAAAAGAAAAACGCAGAACAGGATACAAAATGGAGGTTACAATTTCATTTCAGTGTGAAAAAATTATGCTTCCCTTGGTATTTCTAGGAGTTTTGTGTACCAACCCCTGCACATCACAGAGCAGGACACTTTATTCCCTCCTCTCCCACGCACCCACACACACTTCTCTTATTTTATTGTCCTCTGCCTTCCTGCTTCTGATCTCTACACTTCCCCACTTCTCTGCATTGCCCATAATCTATGAAACATCACCTTTGTTTCTAGCTTTCCTATTTATTTTTTCCCCTCTACCGTCAACTTTTTTTTAAATGTCTGTGCTACCAGAACATCCAAAACAAGAAAGAGGACTTCTGATTCAATTTAAAAAAATGGAACAAATGGTAGTAGCAAACTATTGAAGTTAATACTATTTCCCTGGGGCAGGAGAAGGAAATCACTTTTTTCAGAAGTAAGTTTGTCGTAATTAATAAGCAGATTTAATGGACAATATTATAATTAAATAGTTTCTATATACAGATGTTAAAACAGAGTATCACATATTAAACACTCTTATTCAGAACTTCAATTTTTACTTTCCAATTCACTGACTGTTAGGAAGTGTCAACATATTTAAGATTTGCGTTTTTGCTACTTCCACACTCCTCCACCACTTAAAAAAGCAGGAATGTATAGTGGTAAATGCTGTAAAAGGACTGTGTGTGGGATCTCTCACCTGATCAGTTTTATGCCATCAGTGTTTTTTTCCACTTTTTTTTCTTCAAGCTTTGTTATAAGAAAACATACCCCAAAACCAGGAAGTTATCCTTAAGATATACTACAGCTTTAAATTAGTTCTTCATGTATGGGATTGAATGCTCATAATTAAGGTCCCAAACCTGCAAATCCTTATGAACATACTTCATTTTAACCAAGGATCAGCCTGACTTCAAAGTAACTACTTCCATGTTTTAAGTTAAGCACATGTGTAAGTTATTGCCAGATTGAGAATAAGGCATCATTCCCAGAAAGATCTTGGATGGTAAGATTTGGACCACAGGAAATCTTTGCTATTTTTATTTTAAAGTCATATATCCTTGGAAAAAAAAGATTTTAAAATAAAATGATACGTAGCCCAACAACAGAAGCAAATACACCACTATAAAATCATTAAAAGCATACTTTTTAATTAAGGAAATATAATATAGCAAACGCATAAGAAAAATGAAGGGCAACAGTCCCCCAGGAAAAGAAGTTATTTTAATTACTGTTTATTTCTATTTTTGCATACTGTATATACATGGGTATGAAATTAGCTTGCAAATTGCTAACTAAAGAAAGATGTATCAAAAGATATTTACCATCCTGTTTAATGACCCATACTCTATGACATGTGTAGCAAAGTAATGTTTTTGTTAACTCCTTTACAAATAGTTTCATTATAATAATAATCTTTTTTATTACATTTTATCAGAATGTTTTTAGAAATATAAAGTAAGTGAGACTCACATGGGCCAACCAAGATGGTGTTGATGAGCAGGTAAATGAGCCTTTGATGGAGTAGCAGGCTTGATTAGGACCTATGATGGTATCTGTTGTGCAGATATGTGGGCAGACTTGGCAGCGTGGTTTGTTGCAGGGGTGTGTGCCTGCTTCAATGTTTCTGTTGTTAGATCTGTAGTTGCTGGTGAGTATCTGTTTAAGATTGGGTGGCTGTCTGTAGGCAAGGAGAGGTCTGTCTCCCAAGGCTTGAGAGAGTGAGGGATCATCTTTTAGAACAGGCTGTAGGTCCTTAATGATCTGTTGCAGAGGTCTGACTTGGGGGTTGTATGTGGTGACTAGTAGTGTTCTGTTGCTTTCTTTCTTGGGCCTCTCCTGTAATAGATGACCTCGGGGAACCCGTCTAGCTCTGTCAATTTGTTTTCTTACTTCCCCAGGTGGGTACTGTAGTTTCAAGAATGCTTGATAGAGATCCTCAAGATGTCTGTCTCTGTCTGAGGGATCAGAGCAGATGCGGTTATATCTTAGGGCTTGGCTGTAGACAATGGATCGTGTGGTGTGTTTAGGATAGAAGCTTGAAGGATGTAGGTAACTATACTGATCAGTAGGTTTTCAGTACAGGGTGGTGGTGATGTGTCTATCCCTGACCATGCTGCCAAGTCTGCCCACATATCTGCACAACAGTATGACTGATCCTATGTTTTACACCCCCTTGCATTCATTTTCATTCCATTCTGTAAGTTCACCCATCTTCGAAGCATCTGAGGAAGTGGGATTTTCTCCCAAGAAAGCTCATGTGAAAAATAAATCTGTTAGTCTTAAAGTGCCACACGACTCCTTGTTTTATTGCTGGACTAGACTAACATGGCTATCCCTTTGGAAATTATCTAAAAAAACCCGACCCTCTCTACACTACTTTAAGGATACCATCAACAATAGGGATGACACTGTTTGAAGAACACAGGGCTAGGTTAGCTAGAACTGGCCTCAATAAATCTATGTTTCTGGTTGCCATGACGACCAGTTTTCATAGCCTGTTGCCTAGCTCCACTGCAGAAATGTAATTAAAAAGCGCTCTCTGGTGCCCAAAAGTAAAATTGCTGGCACCTAGCTGTGAGCCAATTTTGTCCACCCCTGGGCTAGATATGCACTCCTACTGCAGAAGGTTAAGAAGCATGCATGTAAATATTCCCTTCTTTAAAAGGCAATGCACTATATCCATTTACTGAGGCATTACTATAAGAGAAGTGGAAATTTCCGTATTGGCAAGAGGCAGATTTGCCTCTCAAGAAACCCAATCTATGAAATACATTTCCTCTATCGGTGAGAAAGAGAACATGGCCCTTCTATTAGTAAGGCTGAGACTTAAATTCTTCTATGCTGTACCTAGACACTAAATGTGACTGACACACTAAAAACATGTGCGCAGACAGGTAGACCTCAGCTGCTGCAGGGAAACATGAGAAAGAGGTAGCCTACAAAGTATTTATGACTTGAACTACTGTTCATTATGAAGTTCCCTGAATTGAAACCAGAGAGAACATGAATCTGAAGTATTCTATTGAGCTCTACGGCCAATCCTACTAAGTAACTGAACTGTCATATTCTGCACCAGCTGAAGTTTCCAAGTTGCCTACAAGTATAACCCCATGAGCAGCCCATTGCAGGAATCCAAACCAGATGCAACAAAATGGATAACTGTGGCGTGGGTCACACCCAAAAGAAATGTTCATAGCCATTTCACAAAGCACAGATGAAATCTTACACTGGTTACTACCAAAGCTACCTATAGCAGTCAGAAGTCCAAAAAAGAAAAAAGAAAAAAAACACCTCGGAATGCCAACCCTTTGGAAGAAGAGTGGACAAACATTTGCAGAAGTTGGCAATAGCAGATGCTGAAAGGGAAGAGAATACATTTCTCTCTGTCAAACACTATGACCGTTCCCATAAACCGACTACCAGCATCTCCAAATTATCTGGACCAAGTGCAGCTACCCTATGCTTGTCCAAGTCTCTGTCTCAGTCAAGCACGGGGAAGTTACCATATGGGTCTAATGAAAAGAAGGCAGACTGGCACATCATCAACAGCAACAGCACCGTATATCCAAACCGTGATTTATTCCAGCTTCCTTAAGACACATTAAGCAGCAGTGGTGACAGAACAGAACCTACCTAGCAGAACTGTGCAAAATAAAAATATCTTAGTGTGAAAAACTATTCAGCTTCACTTCTTTGATCTCTCTGAAAGGAAAGAGCAGAGACTCTAAAAAAATAAACTTTTCATCCATGCCAATATCAGCAGTCAGTTCAACACAGAGCATTGTCAATGGCTCCATATAGATCTATCAAAAGATTTTGAAAAAACATGGACAACTAATCATTATCTCTTTCTAGGAGAGGTTCATCAATCAGCAAGAGCAATGCCATCTCTATATCAGACCCAAGATAGGTTAACAGCGAATAAAGACTGAGACGCTTAGATAGTCAGTTGACTTACTGTTACTTTCTCAATATTTTTGTCCAAAAGGGCAGTCTAGAGACAAGGGATGTTTTTGATTCTGACATTTGATGCCTCAGATATTTGCTTATTAAGAAACATTAATAGCAGTAAAAAGAATGCCAAGAAAAGCTGTACAAAAAAAAAAATCTAGATTTGTAGAAGGGTCAGTAAGTGTCTCTGAAGCACCTAGTGACCCAAAGATGGGGTCTGTTGCACTTAGTTTCACTCCTTTGATAAGGACAGTTTTTGTTTAAATCATCTCAGACAAGCTTTGCTGATCATAATTAATAGGAAGACATGACCCAGACTACATCTGAAATAACCGTGAAGCCTGAGAACATCTTTGATTTCAAAAAAAGGAGAAATGTCAGCTGTGTAACTGTGATATGCAATGCCTGAAGTTGGCTCAGGGCAGTCCTGAGCCATGGTCAACTAGTACACAAGATGCCTAGTGGTCAGGTGATTAATTGGTGTTAACAGCAGTCTGGAGCAATCATCAGAGTTCTCACAGGGTAGACAAGAGATCCTGTCCAAATATGGCAATAACTTGGACACTGAGCATGCTGGCAAGACCTACCAGCCAGACACCCAGGAAAGAAGGTCTACATACGTAGTAACTCAGAGCCGTCCCCATTTAGTGTCCCATCACCAGGTGTTAGATATATTTGCTGCTAGCAATCACAGATTAGCAAGATAACATTGAAGGAAGTCTCATAATATCATCCCTTTCATAAATTTATCAAGTTCAGTCTTGAAGCTGGGTAGTGTTTTTCCTCGTACTGTTCCCCTTGAAATCTTCAGCTAATTTCAAACCTGAATTTGTTGATGGCCAGTTTATATCCATTTATTCAGGTGTCAATATCTGTGCATAACTTAAATAACTCCTATTTCTTCACTGGTATTTATCCCCCTGATGCACTTATAAAGAGCAATCATATATCTCCTCAGCCTTAGACTAAACAAGCCAAACTCAATCTCCTCTCATAAGATGTTATCCATTCCTTGGATCATCTTAATAGCAGTTCTCTGTGCCTCTTCCAGTATACCTGACGCGGTATCACCAATGCCTTATACTAACACATCCCTAGCTCTATCATAAATACCTCACTTGATACATCCTAGGACTGAATTAGTCTTTTTTATGGCTGCATCACATTGGCAGCTTATAAGCATCCTGTGATCAACCAATATATCCAGGTCTTTCTTCTCCTCTGTCATTCTAACTGATATGCCCTAGCTTATAGCAAAAATTCTTTTTGATAGTTCCTAAGTACATGACTTTGCACTATAAAATATCATCTTGTTTCTATTGTTTCAAACCTATTTGTATGATATTCTGGTCCTCCTCCATATTAGCAATACCTCCCAACTTTATGTTACCTGCAAATTTTATTAACACACTCCCAGTTTTTGTGACAAGGTCATTAATGAAAACGTTAAATAAGATTGGTCCCAAACCAATCTCTAAGGAACTACACTATAAACCCCCCAACAGTTCACCTTCAAGTATGACCCACTGTAGTCTCCCCCTTTAACCAGCTTCTTATTCACCTTTTAGTTTTCATATTAATTTTTTCCAATTCAACTAATAATTTCCCATGTGGAACAGTATCAAATGTCTTACTGAAATCCAGATAAATTAGATCTACTGTACTTCCTTTGTCTAAAATAAATAAATAAATAAATAAAACCACATTATCTTCTCAAAGATAGGTTGGTCTGGCCCAATCTACATTTTGTAAAACCATGTTGCATTTTACCGCAATTACCATTCATCTTCATGTCCTTAGCTATTTCTCTTTCAAAATTTGTTTTAAGACATTACATACAACTGAGATCAAGTTAGTAGGTCTGTAGTTTCCAGGATCCAGTTTTTTTGCTTCTTAAAAATACATACTATATCAGCAATTTCCCAGTCATAGGGCATGATCTGCAAGTTTATAGATTCATTAAAAATCCTTGTTATTGGGCTTGCAACTTGATGGGTTTTTGTTTGTTTTTTTTTAAATATTCTTGAATGGAGCTTATGTAGAGTCCCAATTTGGTATCAGCAAGCTGTTTGAGTTTGGCTTCCACATTGGTTATGGTAATTTCTACTTCCATACACTCATTTCTGTTAGCCACCCTGCCACTACCCCCAATCTCCTAATTTCCTATTAAAAACTGAGGCATGGTATTTATTTAGGTGTTGACCATGTCCAGGTTATTTTTAACCTTTACCCCATCTTTAGTGCTTAGTAGTCATACTTCTTTCCTTGTTTCCTCTTTATATGGCTACAGCACCTTTTATTATGTGTTTTATTGTTCTTTCCAAGGTCCAACTCCGTTTGGCTTTTGATAGAGCTCATGTTTTCCTACATTTTCTGATCTCTAAGCAGTAACCTTCTTGTTGATCCATCCCATCTTCCATTCCATGTAGGCTTTCTGCTTCCTCTTAATAAATTGTTTGAAATGCTTGCTCATGGAGTGTGCTCTATGACCTCTCTCTCTGAATTTTTCCCCTTGCTTCGGATGCTAACTTCAGGCAATTTTTCCAACTTTGACATAAAGTAGTTCCAAGACTCTTCCATGATGTGAATGAGTTCTTCAGTCCAGTCCACTTCCTTAAGCGATTACCTTATTTTTTTTTGAAGTTTGCCTTTTTGAAATAAAGGACTTTAGCTGAAGACCTATCTTGTTTATCTTTCCATTTACCTTTGAGTGAATTAATTCATGATCATGCAAACCCATGTTGTCCCTACAACCAGTTCTTCTATGACATCCTCAATACTAAACCTAAAACAGCCTCACTTCTTGTTGGTTCGGTGATTATGTGGTGAAGAAGTTTGTCAGCTATAACGTCAAAGAAAGTCTGGGCTCTCCCATTATTAGTAACCCTAGTCTTCCGATCTGAACCTGAAAAAATAAATTTTCACTTTATAACACAATTCCCAGCAGTGATTATTTCATCAATAATATTAAAGAAGTCTCTATTACTATCCAAATCAGATCCTGGGAGGTCTGCAGCACAATCCAAGCATTACTATACAGTATTGCGCTTTCACACATGATGGAACAATCAACTCCTGCCAACAATACGGGACAGAGATCTGTACAGGAAAAATTTAGCACTGACCTTGAACACAAACTAAAGCATGTAACCTCATCCCTCGTGCTGAACTACCTAAGGAATGTAATGAGTCAAAGTTTGCAGTATAAATCCAAGCTAAATATAAATCCAAACTAAACAGGATATCAGCATTTAGAAATTATCAAAAAGTTACAATCTGCCTAGGGAGAAGACACTGTTCTCCTAAGGAATTCACAGAAAGTAACCTGTGAAAGCTCATTCACAAATTAGCTTTTATGTTAGTTAGGTTTAATATTTAAACTTCTTGGGCTAAAGTATTACGTAAGTATTCCATATTAGCACCTCTCAAAGGAACACATGAATTGCCATACTCAACTAGACAAATGGCCTCTCTAGGTAAGAGACCTGTCTCCCACCATGGCCACAATGCTGGATGTTTCCAAAGAAACTAGCAGACAGACTGCAGGAGGCAGTCATAGGAGAAAGTTTCCTCCAAAACCTCAATAGTTAGAGGTTGGCTTAGGCCCTCAAGCACAAAGATTAACATACCTTCCAAAATTGTTAATATTTACAACAACCACCCCTGGATATTTTTGTTGTCCATGTCACTGTCACCAGTGTTCCTTAGGACCGATAGGCTCTTGGCCTGCATGATGCTCCACTGATTAACTGTGTGTTGTGGGGAAAAAAAATTCTTTCCTCTGTTCTGAATTTGCTACCTTCCAATTTCATTGAACGACATCACTCATTCTTGTGTTACAAGACAGGATAACTAGAAAGAAATTCCTTATCTGCCTTCTCCATTTATTATTTTACATACTATTATCATGTCCATTCTTATCCATTTTTTTCTAAAGTGACCATTTCCAGTCTTCTCAATCAATTTTCATTAGATCGTTTTTCCAGTGACCCTACCCATTCTCTTTGCTTTTCTCCAAACCTTATCCCTCTCTGCAATAAGTCCACGACCAATGTCACAAGAAAAAGGTTTAAGTAAAAAACTGCAGGTGTTAACTGAAGTCATTTAGATATGTAACTGACTGTGCCTACAATCAGATAGGAGATTGATTATCGTCCATTTCTTTCGTAGGATGAGGTGCAATGAACTGAACAGTTTTGAGGGAAGAAGCAAAAAGGTGGTTTTTAGCTCCACTTTGGTTTCAAAGAGTTGTGTTGTCTCCAGTTCCTTCCACCAATGCCAGAGAGATGAAAAATGTAAAGCAGACACTACCATAGACATGCGGCCTAGAATCAGGCACCTAAAACAGTCTTTTTTAGTGAGACATGGGCTTATGATGGCCTCTTACATGTACAGGCACAGACTTTCATCAAATGCATTGGTTGCCTTTGCTACCTGTTGTGATTCAAAGTGACACTCCAGATTTTTAATCTCCTGTTGCCTCTACTACACAGTGCAGCTATACAAGCTGCCGTTTAATGAATTCTATACTATGGAAGCCCTGCTAACCAGCAAATACACACTTGCTAAGGGATTCTAGTTCTCACAAACACAGCAGGAACTAAAAAAACAAGGAGTTGTGTGGCACTTAAAGACTAACAGATTTATTTTTATTTTTCGCATTTTTCACTGTCTAGATGGCATTAATTTCAGATTCACATCTAGCACCTGACAAATACAGATAACTATCATTTGTTATTTGGTCAAAAAGTAAAAACACATTCATCTTTAATGATACAGAAAGTATTATTCTAATTCCTGGTAATTCAGGTCTCTGGAGTAGTTGAAAGTACAAATTAAAAAAAAAAAAAAATCAATAATCATAGAATCATAGAAACAGGAAAGGATCATGAGACGTCATCGACTCCAGTCCCCTGCACTCATGCCAGGACCAAGTAATATGCATCAGTTAAAAAAAATCCTAAAGGTAAAGATCTTATATTTGCTTAAGGAAACGTATTTGAATCTAAACGCTGTATTTTTGCACAAGTCTCTAAATTTATTTTTACTTCTTTCCAAATGAGCTTCTCAAATCAACAAAGGACAAATCACTCTTTGGCATAGTCATATCAAGTGTGAGTATAACAACGTGTTCTAAAAGGCAAAGCATCTCTTCATTAGCAAGGGACTCATCCTGGGCTCTTGAGTCTTCCCACAGGTGAAAAGAAATGAATATCTATTGAATGGATTACAGCAGTAAACAGAGTAAAGTAACCACAGAAATGCCTTGTTGGGTAAAATAGTAATAGCAATAGTCCATAATTATTTTACGGAACAGCCAAAGAAGAACTTACCTATTTCCCAGAAGGAAAATCAGCTTCTCTCCTCACCTGATAATTTTCTTAACTTATAAAAGGCACAGTTGGCCGAATTCTGCCGTCTGTTTCACTCCAGCACCGTAATGGGATTATGCTCTTATAATTATGTGAAAAAGTAGCCTAGTACATATCAAATACTTGATTGCTAATATTTCTCAACATTGGTTAAAGATTCTCCTGAAAATCTGTCTCGGGGCACGATAATGTATATTTTGTAGTCTGTCAGTCATAGATTAAAAAAACCCAAACAACACACAGAGATGCATATGGGCATTCAGGTGGGGATCTGTACCCATATGTAAACAAGCAAGAATTCCAAACAAAGACAGAATGATTTATTTTTTTGCAATATAAATCATAGCTGAAACCTGAGAACAAACAACACTTTTTTGATCTCATCTGAAAAACTTCTCTTTGAAGAAGGGATACCATCATTCTGCTCTTTCACAGCAGACTCCTTTATATATTTGGATGTTAACAGTCCATGACTCTTCATCAAAAAACACCAACAAATTCAAAATGAAAACACTTGAACTCCAATCTGTGAGCAGTATCAAGGGGGTCTTAGAGTTCAAACCAACCTTCCTCAGCCTGGCCAAAGGGGAGCCACCATGGGCTATTGTCTTATTAGCAGGGGGAACTAGAGGGAGCAGCAATCTGGGGAACATTTTAACTGAAGGACTTGCCTCATGCTGCCTTCTCAAGATATACTAAAACAAGCAGCACTATTTCAAACAAATAGTTTTCTACTGGACACACTTTATCATGGCCCCTGAACACAAATCTGCAGCAAATAAGCACACAGAGACATTCTGAACACCTCCTCTTTAAAATGTTAAGTACAATTATCAGTGACCTTTATGGAGGTAAAGATCAAAGCTTACATCCCTTGGGATAATTTTCCCATTCATATTATTTAGGGAAGTAAAACAACATCCCCAGCTAATAAAAATGAAGATGCAGCATTATTCTTTTTTCTGCCACAGTAACTATCTCCCAGACCAATGTGTTGAGCCAGTTAACATACTGATCCTGATCATATTGTCCTAGAAATACAAAGTGGAACAAGAACCACCAAGCTCATCATTTCCACACTCAGGAATGTTGTGACAACTGGGCTTACAAATTTATCCAAATTGTGACCTCAACTGTAAAAATTATGTAAAAGTTAATAAGATATTAAAATAACCTATAATAACAAATGCTGGTAGGAAAGAAGACAATAACTGAATTAATCTAAACAAAAAGGTCAAGTTGAGATGATTCAAAGATTGTGTTGCTGCTTAAAAATTTAAGTTTTATGCTGCTTAAAAAACAGGAGATATGGTGCTGGACATTAACAAGCCAAAATCGAGAAGTGAGAAATACTGACGAAAATAAGAAGAATAAGCTATTCCACCTATAACTCCCTTTTTGAAGTCCTTAAAAGAAAGATTTTGTTGGAAAAAAAATATAAAAGAACAGAAAGAAGAACAAACAAGAACAGAGACTACTGAAGCAAGCATCACCATCAGAACTGCTACCTCGCCACTTCCTGGGGCCCCAGGTCTTCATCATCCTGATCTCATCTAGACAGGGCCAGTGAGGGAAAGGGAACCAGATGACATCACCACCCTTGCAGGCAAGTGTCAATCCATTGATCATGATGTATGCATAAAAGATCTAGTCAGGTGCCTTGATGACTCTGCTTATGCCAATTAGGGAGTGTAAGGCATTCGCACCACTCAAAACCCTCCCCCCAGACAGTGCATCCTGCTGGGGTTACTGGGGAATTACGCAAGTGGTCCCCCTAGCAAGGGTCTTTTCTATGCCTCTTTGCTATGCCAGACTCTGCTCCTGAGTCCTTCCTTGGGCCTTAGCCTTCCGGCCAAGCCTGTTAGTCCATCCCTTCCGGGGTATAGTCCCACTCGCCTTGGTTCTGGCCACTAATTAAAAGTCAACGGCCAGCAAGCCTGTGCACGCCTGGCACCCATGCTGCTCCTGGCATGCTGGGAGACAGGGGGAGAGGCCTGGACCCACCCCAGGGATCCTAGATGCCTCCAATGAGGCCTTCCGCCTCTCTCCAGTCACTCCTCACCAGTCCACGTCAACTCCCTGGGCCGCTTCCCTTCAGCCCCAGCTGCACACAGTCTCGCACCACCAGACTCAGTCGCCATCCACTCTTGGCTCCTTGGCCTCAGACCACTGCTCCAGCCACTGGTGCATTCTGCCCTTCAGGATCCCCAGCTTCTGGTCAGCTCCTGGTGCAGTCTCCCACTCAAAGCTCTCTGAGGTCTGGCACCCACAGCCACCCTGCTAGGGAGAGGAGCTTATCCCTGCAGCTCCCCCACAGCAGACTGAGAAACTAGATCTGCTGCACTCTTTTTATACTGGCTGACTGCTCTCTGATTGACTGCCACATCCACACTCCTTTAAACCCTGGGTGCACCACAGCAGAGCAACCGCACTGCTACAGGAGCGACAGCTTATGACATATTTAACAGATTCTTATGTTGCCTGAGTTGAAGTAAAAGATTAGAGCATGCGGTTTTCTTCTCTCTCACTTTGCTTCCATTCTCTGGATCAAAGCCACTTTGTAGTGATCTGCACCCAGTGCCAGACATTCCCTCCAGATTGAACAGGATTCTGCCATACTGTCTCTCAACCCCGCTTTACTACATCTATGTTGAATGACTTCATATCATTTTTGCACACATCAGGGTACTGTCATAAAGGGAAATCCTGCCATCTAGAGCTGTCTCAAAACTCGCTGTACAAAATACTCTTGGGGGTGTGGTCTCCTCCCATTCTCTTAATGATGGAGCCAACTCAACCTCCTCTTCTTGATAGTTGTTTCTAAGTGTGTCAATCCTGCACATTCTAGCACCTCTGTATTTGCCTTCCCACTTTATTTTCAAGGTTCTGTGCAGGCATCTCATTCTGAAGCTTTTAAGTTTCCTATGTGCCTAGCATATGTAGTTCATGTTTCTGAACATTTAAACAGGGATGATAGTTCACAAGTCTTGGAGATTTGCATCTTCACCTTAATCAATATTTGTCTGTTATTTCATGTATGTTTCTGTAACAGTCCTAAAACCTTATGTGCTTTTCTGATTCTACGAGTCAGCTCAGTCTGAAGGTCAAGGTTCCTGCTGATCACAGACCCCAAGCAGCAAAAGCTGTCAATGCCAATAATACTTACCCTTTAGAGTTTACCATTTGGTACATGATCACAGTTTTCTTGAAACTAATTTTCAAGCCAAAGCTCTTGCATGGCACAGAAAATCTGCCCAAGAGATTTTGCAGAAAGATGTTCTGTGGGCAACCAAGGCCATGTCACCCATGAACAAGAAATCTCTCTAAACCAGCTCCTTCATCTTGCTTTTCTCTCTAAACCTTGTAATGCTGAAAAAGTCCCCATCTAGTCTGTGTCAAAAATATATACCATCACAGATGTCCTAAAATGCAAGAAAAAGCAGGAATGAAAAGATTAAGTTAAAAAATAAAGTCCAGTTTCACCCATTGTTGATATCAATAGCATTTGATTCCATGTTTTCACATGCTACAGTTGCCCTTGTACTTTGATGTAATGATTGAATAATGTGCAACAATTTGGGGGGACAATCCAGTATCTTTAGAACAATCAGAAGGCCTGTCTGTTGACCATACTGAAGACCCTCATCAGAACAATGTGACTAGTGGTGTTTGTTTTTCTCTATCCTTCATATCAATGGTGCTGTGTCCTGAGCAAAAACTGAATCGACTTTCAGGATAGATTCTTTCACCTACAAATTGCAGGGTAGGTAAAATAATGCAAGCGACAGCTTTTCTGGCACTGTTCCACAGGGAGATATCGTTATAGTTGTCACAATCATTTCTATCATCCTTGTTTTTATATAATTGTACAAATTGAGTGGCTTTGAATCTTGCAATATCATTTCCTCTTTCCAGCCGAGTAATATAACTTCATGAAGTAGCTTTGGAGTAGCTCATTGTTAGTACATTTATAAATTTCAGCAGGCAAGCAGTCGTTTGTCGGATGTCTTGTTCCCAGAAAGCTATTCAATGGTTTAATGCAAATATTCTAATTTAGGTTCATTGTTCAAATCCATCATAATTTCAAACTGTGGTAATCCTCTGAACTACTCATGTTTGATTTCAGTTTCATTGGAGTACAGAATTCCACAGTGTTTAATCCAATGCTCCAGTTGTTTATCAATAATGATATTTCCATTTAAATGTTTCATTGGAGCTATTTTCTTCTTTACTAGACCAACTGCTTGTTTGATGTGTTCATACATTCCACAGCCATCTCCTGTGTCAGCTGCTTTCCAAACATCAGAGTTTCAGCCAAAAATCTTGGGTACACTTGCTATCCTCCTTTTGCATTATGAGACTCTCTCAAGTCTCCCAGTTGTGGTGTTTCAAGATTTCCTGTAGATAGTTAACATTGTCCTTTTGTTCTCAACCAGTAATGGAAGCATTTCAAAGTGGTCTTAAAAACAGTCAGCATTTTTCTTGCATTTTTTGACAAGCACAGTTAGCTTTTAAGCTCTCCCAGGCCTCAGTGGCTGAGTGCTTAAGTAAAGGGACTTTCAAAACTTCTTCACTGAATACTGTGCTTCTTGCTACAGATACGTCTACAGTATGCATAAATGCAGTGGCATCAATTGAGTGGGTCTGTGTAGACCTGGTCAGTTGACTGGAGAGTGCTCCCCAGTCAACTTATTTAGCTTACCTCCCCAAAAAGTGGAAGGCAGCATCAACAGGAGGGTGTCTCCTGTTGACGCAACTTTGTGAATACACCATGGTACATCAGCATGAGTACATCAATGGGAGAACCACAAGCAATGTTATATAGCTTGTGAAACTTCCGTCAACCACTGACATCAGTATAGACCAGCCTTATGTCATTAGTTTGACTGATGTCAATTTGAGGGTGACTGTTAGTTTTACTACAGTAGATCTTATAGACATTATTTCTGACTCTGCAGCAGAGTAAAGCATAATCGGTGTCACAGTCAGCATTATGATAAAACTGTCTGTGCACGATTTCTCAGGCGGTCACATGTGGTCCAGAGCCGGTGCAAGAGTATTAGGTAACCTAAGTGAACATTCAGCCTTGCATCATCCCACATACACACAAGTGCATGCACACACACACACGCACAATTAACTTTAAAAAAATGAATATTGTGCATTAGGATAAAGATTCTGCATTTATAACTACATGAAAGAGAGTATTATGATACTCACTGGACATTTTCATTGACCTTTCACTCTTAGTGCTAAATCCTGTTTGTTTACTTATCTAGTTTCATTAATAGTTAATTCATTTTTTGCTATCCTCCACATTTTGCTGCTCTAAATGACCACCTAGCAGTTGCACCACCCCTGACATGCAAAGTCCTAGACCAAATTAGCGTCAGTGCTCTGAGCTTGGATGTTTCTACTATGTCTTCACTGTGATTTTCCCCAGCAAAGTAGGGTTTGGTAACATAGATTTTGATTTGCAGAGTTCTAATGCTCATTCACCATTTTCATGATTTTTACCATTTCAGTATTTGCCCAGAATACCAGGTCATTTCTCAAAACTACATCCAATTCTTGCACTGAAGTCACTGAGTATTATATTGGTGTCATTTTATGAATTTTCTCAACATCTTCTTCATACTATTGACTGAGTTATTAGAAACACTACCTGGGATGATATTCATTACCATTTTTTTAATACTATCTAAGAGCCTGCCAAACAATGGACTTTTTCCTTCTATGACTGGACCTTAACATTAGCAGCACCAATGATCTCTCTAGCCCATCTCAACTAAATTATCTTCCTTTCCCCAAAAGGACAGTTATTAACATCCAAGAGAATGTTAAACCATATGGGGGGAGAGCATTCCTTCTAAAACTGTCTACAGCTAGAGAGAAAGGAAACAGGAAACATTATTAAAATTAAAGCCTTACTTAATATTTTACACCTCAAAATTGTTTAGCTGTTTTCTTTCTTTTCTGTATTTTTAACAAAAGGTTAAAAGGATTTGTAAATATGGATTTGCAGTGGTATTAAGTATGCTGACGCCTCTCCATACCAAACTTTGAACCTAAATTTTGCACATCCAAATTGAGATTAGATCAGACATGAACACTTAGGAATGAATGTATTTGAAACCCATTATTACTGTGCCATAGTTGTAATAAATGTTTTGCTACAACCTTTTACAAAAAATTTAATTTGTTAGCAATGAGGGGTATTTATTTTATTTTACGGAGAATCTGCAGGTAAAGATTTTCCACATGCCCAGGAAGTATGGTGTAAAAAGTAAAATTATGTCTTTATATTTATCCAGAAAAATGAGATGGCAAAGAGGACTAGAAGTGTCCCAAAGCTATATCTACAAAGAAACTCCACCAACATGAGATGCAAAATGAGACAAGTTCAAGAGTCATGTTAGTCTAATTCACCAAAATAAACAAGGAGTAAAAGGAAGTTTTAAAGAGTAGCATTTATTTATCCCACAAGGTTTCCTGGGTGTAATCACACTTCCTCAGATGCATGAAATGGAAGCTGTAGCATGTCAAATGAACAAATAAATACAAAGAAAGGTAAGTCATATGGTCAGTTCAGTCTTTTCCAGCAAAACTAACTAATTGGTTTGATTCAAGCACTGTGCAAAAATGACACAGCATGCAAGCAGATGTTAACTACCCATTTGCTTGAGCACAGCTATTAACAAATCATCAGTGAAGTGAGAAGGGAGATCGAAATGTTCTCCTACTGGTTTTTAAATGCTGTTATTTCTTAAGTCAGATTTGTATCCATTTATTCTTTGTGCAAAGACTGTCCTGTTTGTCCAAGGTACAAGAAGTGGGAACATTTCTGGCACATGTGGCATAAGTCACATTGGTGGATGAGCAGGTGAGTGAGCCCTTGATGGAGTAGCTGGCTTGATTAGGTTCTATGATGGTATCTTTTGTACAGATATGTGGGCAAAGCTGGCAACATGGTCTGTTGCAGGAATATGTGCTTGCTTTAATAGTTCTCTTGTTCTGTAGTTGCTGGTGAATATCTGTTCAAGGTTGGGGGGCTGTCTGTAGGCGAGGAGAGGTCTGTCTCCCAAAGCTTGAGAGACTGAGGGATCAATTTGTAGAACAGGCTGTAGGTCCTTAATGAAGTGTTTTAGATTTCTGACCTGGGGGTGATGACCAGTGCTTGTTCCCCCCCCCCCAGTAGTTGACTTCCAGGTACCCATCTGGCTCTGTTAATCTGTTTCTTCACTACACCAGATGGAAACTGTAGTTTTAAAAATGCTTGATACAGATCATGAAGGTGTCTGTTTCTGTCTGAGGGATCAGAACAGATGTGGTTATATCTTAGGGCTTAACTGTAGACAGTGGATATAGTGGTGTCTCTTGGGATGAAGGTAACTATAGTGGTTTGCAGGTTCACAGTATAGGGTGCTGTTTATATGTCCATCACTAAGTTGTACTGTAGTGTCTAGAAAATGAATTTCCTGTCTGGAGCATTCCAAGCTAAGGTTGATCATTGAGTGGAAATTCTTGAAATGACTGTGGAAGTCTTCAAAAGCATCCTTTCTGTACGTCCAAATGATGAAGAGGTCATCAATCTAGCATAAGTAGAGGAGAGGTACTTTGGAACAAGACAGGAGGAAGCATTGGTCTAAGTCAGCCATAAAAATGTTGGCATATTGTGGGGCTACGCAGGTACACATAGCAGTGCTGCCGATTTGAAGGTATGACATAAGAAATAACAACATTCAAAACCCAGTAGGGGAACACTTCAATCTCCCTTCTCACTTCACTGATGATTTGTTAATAGCTGTGCTCAAGCAATAAGTAACACATCAAAACTTCAAAGAGAAACTGCAGAATTGGAACTGATATGCAAATCTGACTGTGTGAAAGCAGGATTAAATCATGACTATGGATTCTTCTCTCATTACAACAGGTGTTTTAACCTCATCTTCCTCTTTGTGCTGTTTCCCAATGTTTGAATCTTAACAACTGCTTTGAATTGCTGTTACAGCGTAACCTAATCCTATGACTTACACTTTCCTACATTTATTTTCCTCCTATTCTGTAAGTTTCCCCATCTTCAAGGTATTTGACAAAGTGAGATGTTCTCCCATGAAAGCTCATACAATAAATAAATTCATTAGTCTTTACAAGTGCCACCAGACTCCTTGTTTATCTCCTCCCTGTAGCACATGCTTTGATAAGCACTGTTATAGTTAAACATCTACCTTAGTTTTAATATCACTGTGGTTAGGAATTAATGCTTCGTTGAGATTTATACATCCTTTTTATGCCTCTCAAAGTTATTGCTTCAGTTCCTCTTCAGACTTAGGCAAACATCACTTAGGAGGATAAACTGAAAGACTCCCGTCATGGACTCCATTGTGCTTTGAATCACAACATATAGCCCAGATCCACCAAAAGACTTAGGAACCTCACTCCCAGTTTAGGCATCCAAAATCCAGACACCACTGAGAGCCTCAAAATCTCTTCATGGTTTCCCATAACCTTGTAAGCACCTGTAATCCCTCAGCACCTATCACTTTCATCATAAAGGAGCCTAATTTTCTGCCAATGAGCCTGTGTACAGTGCCTTGGTCTAGACTACCATCTCCTTGCTAAGCCCCAGTGGGCTTCTCAAATCAGGAGAAGATGTGTCCTCACTCACCCATCTCAGGTGACAATCCTAACTCAATAGACTTGCTATGAGCACACATTCAAGATCATGATCCACTCAGACACTGGCCAGAAGAGGTGCCTCACTTACAACTTTAAGCTTAATAGCAGTCAGAACACTCAGGATGTGGAGGAAACAATGCACTCCTCATTCAAATGGGGAGAAAAAGATATGAACAAGGTTCTCCACCTCTCAGGAGAGTGCTCTAATCAGGCACCTATAAGATATACACTCTTGTGAGTCTTCTACTGTCTTTATTGCTGACACTGTTCTTTTTTTTTTTTTTTTTTTTTAAACTTATTTAGTCATGGCAGCAGGGAGTTTGGACCCTAGATCTCCCATCTCCAAGAGTATGTCTAGACTTAAGTGAATTCAAATTGACTGAATTTGAATTGATAACAATTCTAAGTCCATGGCCACACTCACTTTCCTCAATTCGAACTGAGAAACTCCTCAGTTCAAATTGATGACAGCTGACTTTGAATTGGTCAAATGGCTCCCTGGAAGGAAGATCAGCCCTTTGGTAGCTGGGGCCAGCAGCTCCAAAGGTGCCTCCACCCCCTCACCAGCTGGATTGGGCTGGGGGGGGCAATGGGGTTCCTGTCCCCCAGCTGGGCAGGGAACCCTGCAGGTGGCTCCAGCCCTGCTTGCCAGTGGTGGAAGGAATCCCCACTGGACTGGAGCCATGCTCCCCGGGCTGAAGAAGTGACCTCTGCATGCAGCAGGAGCTCCCTTGGCCGCATGCCAGGAAGGGACCCCCACACACTGCAGGAGCCCTGGTGGCTGTGCACAATGCAGGGACCCCCCCATGCGTGGCAGGAGCTCTGGTGGCTGCATGCAGGGAAGGGAACCCTGCATGTGGCAGGAGCTCCCCTGGCCACTTCTGGGGAAAGGGACCCTGCAAGCAGATCCCACATGCAGACTTCCCTTCCCAGCGCACAGCAAGGGGAACTCCTGCCCCGCACGTGGGGTTCCCTGCCCGGCACATGGCCAGGGGAGCTCCTGCCCCACATGCAGCCAGGGGAGCTCCTGCCCTGTGCGCAGGGTTCCCTGTACCGCATGCTGCCGTGGGGGGGGAGCTCCTGCCCTGCACTGGGTTCCCTTCCCCATGCATGGAAAGGGGAGCTCCTGCTGCACGCAGGGGTCACTGCTCCGTGTGTGGGCAGTGGGGCTCCTGCTGTGCGCGGGGCTCCCTTCTCCCCAACCCCACTGCATTATCAGCACCAGGAGAAGGGATTTCCCCTGGCCCGCACTGACAGGGTGGGCAGGGGGAATCCCTTCTCCCCCGCTCCCACTGTGCTGTGTGTGGGAGGTGCCCTAGCCCCAGAGAGCCCTGCCAGGGGACAACATCCCCTGCCAGGCTCCTGCCTTCTGAGCCCTGCCTGAGGGAAAGCATCCCCTGCCCAACTCTAGCGCCACGAGTCTAGAGCTGAGCAGGGGATGTTTTTCCCTGTGCTGGGCTGCTGGGGCTGAAGCCTGGCAGAGGATTGGGTGGCAACATGGGCCCTGCCAGGGGGCCATGTGGCCACACCTCCCATGGTTCCCCTCTTCCAGTTTGAACTGGCAAGTCCAGTCCATTGACATGCCAGTTCAAACTGGATTTTCTAGCGTGGTCATGTCCATTCGAATTGACAGAATTTGAATCTATCATTATTAGGTCAAATAGATTAATTCAAATTCAGTAATTCAAACTGACATTTTAAGTGTAGACATAGCCCATGGTAAGTGTGCCCTAACCCCCCCACTCTCCCTCTTTCTCTGGCCCAGTGACTACTGCATATTGTGATGCCTAAGTCCCTTTGTGGATCCATGCCTCTGACTCTAATCAGGGTCTAAAGTGAGAGAGCTCTAAATGGGATCTTTCTCCTTCCAAAACTCTGCCAAAACCAGTATTCCTACAAAGCCCAAAAGGAAATTTACTGGACTCATTTATTTACTTATTTATTGGTGAGAAAACAGCCCTAAAGAATTTTTGCAATATGGCCCAGTTTAATCAATTTGTATTTTATCCCATCTTGACCCCTATTCAATACTGACTAATAAATAAAACTGGGTTTAACACTGGTCATCATGCAGTGTTCAAGGACAGGACATTTAATGTGCATAAATATGCTTGTGATGGATATGAGTACTGAGTGCTGTCTAGAGAGATTGTTCAGTGTTAATGGAAATCAGAGGAATTCATCTGGTAACATTTCTCATAAGTGAGAAGCCCATAAATTAATTTTGCTGAAAGGCACTTAACTTAGGCAACTGAATTATTTCTATTTGCTTGAATAGAAGAGCACATGCAGATTACTTGATGCAGATAATTTCATACTTTTTTTGTGTTTCCTTGACCTTTCTTACATAGAAAGGATCTGTATCATGAAGACAGACAAAGTCTGTGATGTCATTTGAACAGTTACATAAATTGTATCCATGTACATTATGTAACAGTTCCGTATTGTGACTAAAAAATGTCTAAAATGGGGAAAATGTTTTTATATTCTAGAGCTCAAAATTGTTTTCCCAATTTAGGTCTTTTTTAAGTGAAGGAAAATTTTGCCTTGCCGAAAAACCTGTCAAGCCTCTGCCTGGTGAGAATTAAGCCATCCAAGTACCCTCATAAACACGATTTATAATGGAAACACCAACTGGTACCTTTAACTACAGCAGCACTGCCAGGAGCCACTATAATTAGGCTAGAAACACTCTGCTTTGAATCATGAATAGACTGCAGTTAGTGTTGTTTGTTATACAGGACCACGCCATCCAAGTGCAGGCTGCAATGTTTACTGCAAAATTCACTGAAAGTTAACAGGTGATTTAAAAGGGAATTGTGTAAGTCTAGTTAAGGAGCAACTTTAGAAGATTATTTTCAATTACTGAGATAACATCATGGCTTTTCTGAGGGGAAAAAAATTTAAAGCTTGCTCTATGCAGCACATACAGTATATGAAAGGCTTAAGAATAGCTTGCTTTCACCAACAGCATCAACCTACTACTAATACTCTTCAACTCTACTTTTCTCTCAAGTCATTTTGCCAAGTATTTACACCATTTTCTTTGATCGATGAATAAAAAGAGCTTTCCACTCCAGACACAACGTTATTGAACGCCCGTTTTGAGATGATATTTAACCTGCTCTCAAGAATACCAGCTGATGGTCTCCTTTTTCCACCAAATGTACAAGGACATAGCCTAGCTTTGACTTTTTGGATAGAACTCCTCAGAACAGGATACAACTACAAAGTTTGGATCTTCTTAAACTAATGTTAAGATTTACAAGCAATAATTCAAGGTCTCAGTCAGAGCCCTGGTCTATACATGTGGCCGTTTTCAGCAGCAGTCAAAGGGAGATACACAAGTTAATAAATAATGTCCACTTACCTCAGCAACTCCAATGTGCTAAATTGAAGGGAAATGCCCTCCTTTTGACTCAGCGCTACTCCACTTAAGCTGGGTGGACTTCATTGATCAGCTTCCCCATTGACAGAGCAGGTCTTCACAGACCCTTCAGTTGAACCAAGAAGTTTGAACTGATGTCAGCGAATTTACTTCCATCAGTATAAACATACCCTGAGTAAAGGCAGCAGCTTCACCAACTCACGTGGCAGTGCTGCAGACCCAGACTGAAATCCCACCTCTGACTTCTCTCTGCAAATTAATATATTTAATTGGCCTACATACCTGCTTTTTAAATAACATGTGCTATAGTTTCTGCTCATGTAGCTGATACACAAAACATCAATATGCCACATATGGTATACAATGTACACATGAACCATGATGGTCCCTGACATTTTCAGCCCTCCTTCCTCACATAGTTACTTACTTCTTTGTATCCAAGAGAAAGAAATCTGAGTGTGTATAACATGTTCATACTTCCTTGGGTTTTTACTGTCCAAGGATTTAAAGGGCAATACATTCATAAATAAATCTAAGATTTATTTTCTTCCAGGTAGCCAAGAGGAGACATGTCATGGACATATATTAGTCCTCTACACTTAAGGTAACTTCATCAATATCTGTTGCAGTCAACAGTGTAATCTTATAATACTCCCATTGGGCCACCATCAAACTTGTGTTGGTACAATTCAGGGCTACAACTCTACACTACTTTAGCCACATAAATAATACTCCACTTGTCTTTTATGGTTGGTTCCATCAGTACAAAAATCAACAAAAATAATTCACAATGGTCTGGTCACTGACAAGAAGCAGACCTACTAGAGGTAAAATGGGTAAAAAGGAATTGCACGGCAACATAATCAGTGACTTAACATCAAGAAAAAAAATCTTGGGAGAGAAAAATTATTTGCTGCTCCTACATTTAAGATCAAAAACAACTATCCAATTGCAAATTAGCACAATTTTATTGGCTCATCACCTGCTTGAGAATCTGACACACATGCATTAAATTTATACAATACAATTTATTCACTCATGTTGTCAACAAAGAATGTACCTTTTAAAAAAACAAAGCTCATTTAAAAATAACTCCCTAATCTACCATCCTTCCAATAGAACTGAAGTGCACTTCACAAACACAGCACACAAGCTTCTTGAATTAGCAGGGAACTATTTTTAAATACATGAAGGATAAGATATGAAATTAGTTTCATGGGGAATGAGAACCTGGGAGATTATTTATTTTCCTTTAATTACATTGACTCACCACTAATTTAGCTTTCCTATGGTACTAAATATTTCTCACTAGGATTCTGAAACTGAAGACAAGAGAGTACAATTTTGAACACTTAAGATTAGTGACATTATCAACATAAGAGCATTTCTCCTATTGATTTACCACAATGATAACAGATAAGCAGTACTCTACTATACCAATGACTTCCTCTATGTAGCTGCCCCCTGAAGCTTAGGACACCTATTCAAAAGTAGGGAGTTTTTGTTAAGACAACTATCAAAATTCTGAGAATTACCCATTGCTACTGTACAAGTTCACTCAGCTATTCAAATGGTAGGACAAGAAGCAAAGATCAAATCTTAGGGAAGGAAAAGTTTAGAATTCATATGAGAAGAGTATTGTTCACAGTTAAGGTGGAATAGTCTTGTAGTGAAATAGTCCTTGAGGGAAGTATTTAAGGTACCATTTCTAATGATATATAAATGAAGAGGTTCAATATGGACATTAGTGGAAATAAACAATGCATTGTAAGATTCGCCACATTTATCAATCTGTAACACACATGACATGAACAGAACTACTGGTCTGCCACTAGCATACAATATCACAATAGGCTACAGGCACAGATGTAGAAGCATCCCAGGTCAAGAACACATGGAGCTTGCTTTAATGTTTAAATAAATAACCCACCCTACCCAGTTTTCTTCTGCAAACATAAAATAACTTGGACACTACAAAGAAAGACACTGAAGAAGTGGAAAGGGGGAGAGCAAATGTTTTGAAAAAGTAAAAGGGATCAGAAGAGGAGGAAATAATTAGTAAAAGGAGAATGGAGCAGAAAACATTAAGGAGAAAACCATACAGACCAAAAAGAGCAACAAGATGAAGAAGAAAGGAGGCAAGCTAGAAGCACCAGCAGAAATGAAGAAATATAATAGAGACCAGGAAAAAGAAAGACAGACTTAACTCAGAAAAAAAGAAAGGAAGGAGGAAAGTTAAACAGAAATAAAGGTGGACAACATAAAAAACAAAAAAGGATGGAGAGGAAGAGAAATAGAAAAGACAGATACAATAGTGAATATCCAACACTGCTGCTCCTTATCTTTTCCCCTGAAAATGACAAAAGAAAGCAATGTTTAAAAGGGAAACCATTGAAGTGTGGATTTCTTTGAGCTATTGATGCTTCCAAAATCTATACTCCTGGCTTCCTAGCCATAGCTGGACTCCATGCCAGACCTCTTCAACACCCATGGTATTCTGAGTGAAGAGGCAATTCATGATTGATTCTCCCACTTCTTGAATGCCTGCCACCAAGCCTAACATAAAATCTACTCTGCACCTTTGATGACAACCTGCTTTCAAAAGGCAAGAGAACTTAAAGTTCACAGTCTGTCAAAATATCCCACAGTCGCATTTACTACTGTGCACTTGTAACAAGGAGGCCAGTCATTAAGTAGAGTTGTCAAACCACTTATTATGGTGTACAGTACTAATAATCCTTCTATCACCTGTCAATGGCCAATTTATCAGAGCAGGTTGTGGACTGTTAAGCCAATTAGCCAAGCGATCTCTGTGCAATAGCTTTACTAAAGGTTTTCCAGAGAGATTCTGATAGAGAAGAATGCTTTTTTTGAGAGACACCAGTGAACATCTTATCATTCCAATTAAGTGGCTATTAAAAGTCAGAGGGAGAGAAGAACAGAGACCTTTCTTCAAAACACTCTGAAAAGGTTTAAGAGTAAACAAAGATTGTAATAAAGAAATATTTTGAAATATCTCAACAGAGTCTTCTTAGATTAACACAAAACCAGGCACTAGCCAGACAGTTCCAGTCTCAAGTGCCACTTCACAAAAAAATTAACGAGATTGCATGAAAAAGCACAGCTAATGTCCTTAAAGCAGGATTGTCCAAGTGTCTGCAGAGTAAGAAAGAGTCCCAGTTCCAAGTAATATTATAAGGTAAGGAATTAATATTTTTATAGTCACTAATGAAATTGTCTGATGGATACAATGCCTTCTGTTTCTCTTTGTTCTCCTGGGGATAGAGGCAATTAAGATTGTCTTGTTGATCTTTATCGTTAGCTATGTATATGTATACTTTAGAATGCTATTCGGCAGAGTAAGTGGAACCTTAAAACTTGGAATTTTCTTTGTGTTTTCTCGAGGAAACTGCAATGCTCTCTAAGATTTTTGTTCAAAATGACAGTTTCTCTTGACCTTAGCCACATGTTAACTAAGCCTTTTGTTTGGAAATTTCTTAGGCTAATAAAATGTTTAAGAACTGACCAATGAGAAGACTTCCTTCAGATATTGCAAGGTGTTCTGACTGACCTTTCAAACTACAAAGAGATGAAAGCTATTCTTTTACAGACAGCCTCCTGGCTCCTTAGCTGGCTTTCTCCATCACATTTTCCATATAGCTTTTCTCTTCCTGTACTCCCTGGAGGCCAGACCCACACATCTTAGGCTGCATCTACACTATAAATTAGGATATGAGTTCCCCTGCCTGAGTACATGTACGCACTTTAGTAGGAGTATAAAATGGCAGTGTAACCACATAGCACTGGTATCAGCAGCAAAAGCAGAATAGCTGTGATGAGTACCAACCCACCTGAAATCACTAGGCACATACACAGCACAGTTAAAGCAGCATCTTCACTGACATTACACTTACTGCTGTTTGGCTACACTGCTATTTATGCTCATGTTAGCTCAATGACTGCTAGCACAAGCATATGTACAAGATCAAGGGAAATCACTTGCTGAGCTTCTAATTGTAGACATAGCCTTAAGTGTCTCCCTAATCTGTCTTATTCTGTGGCTTCTAGACAGTCACTCTTCCTACTACTCCTAAGGTCTTCAGCACCTGAGCCATGAAAAAGTAGGTGTAAAATTGGTGCATTAACATAACACATCCATTGAAATTGCACATATACATAATGTTTGGGTATACTTTTAGGTGTTGGGCAATTTGTGTTTTGGTATTTAGTCAAGACCACCTTTCAACATCTAAATACATGGCTACCTAAACTTCTTCAAGAATATTTTAAAATCATTTCCAGGCTTTATGATATACTGACATAGTAAATTTGAAAATCTATGTTTCAGAAATAATACAGGGCCAAACATGTACAAGGAAAGCCTTTGAAAAGTGAATGATATTTATGTTTCTTAAACCCCTATTTTTCTGAAACATCTTTCTTGGTTTGACACCTACTTAAAAAAAAAAAAGAAGAAGAAGAAAGAAGCAGTGTCTTGCCTCAGATGGTGTTGATATTTAAGGTGAATTGGCTTGATTTTTAGTGAAGTTGGATAGAATGCAAATTAGCCCAATAATAGCAAGTGACCTTCATCCTTAATTATGGAAGCTCCCATATTTCTGCACAACATTGTAATAAATAAACAGATTTATTTTCTTTTTTAACCTTTAACCTTTGTTTTGTTTTTGTTTAGGGACCATAGATTAGAATTTCAGAGATATTTAAAACTCTGAATTTCTTAGAACTGGTCAAGTGTGCACAATTGGTGTCAAAATTGTCCCTTGAAACAATCATTGTCACTCACAATTATTAGGCTAAGTTCATTCCAGACCTCTCATTTATGAAGTTCAGCCTGCTCAACACAAGTACAAAGCGTTACATCTAGGTAGCATGGGAATGCAGGGGAAACCAACCCCACGTTAATGAGAGCTCTGTATGTTACTTATGTTCCCAGGGTTTCCAGTGTGGTTGTGCAGCCTGTACTGAAACCTATGCCAAAGCTCATGCTTCTACATATACTTTTGGCCATGTTAAAGTGAGTACTAATATATATTTACCTAAATGGCAATCATACCTCTGATTGCAAGGTATCCCTATTTAAAGAGAGAACATATAGCAACGCTATAGTTAGTACACATGTCCATCAACCCTACTCTCCCTTTGATCATATGCTCTTGGAAGGAAGACATGTCAGATGGTGTTTGATACTGCCATTGAAGACTACACATAATGTTTTACCTTGAACCAGACTTTAACAACATTTGTTCCATGCTTCATACACCCATAAGATTTGCAGGAGTCTAGCAAAAGTGTGTTTCCTGATTATCAGTTTTTGTGTGCAACAATTCAACTGCCTCCAGCAAGGAACTGAGAGCCCTCAGTGTTCTTTGGGGACTACACTATACATGTCCCAATTACATTCAATATTCTGTAGAGCAGACACAAAGACAATACATTTCTATCATAAAACAGTAATAGTATAGAGCTACTATACTTGTCATTCTACACATTCTAGAGTCAAGAAGAGTATATACAAAACTTTACTTTATGTAATAGTTCAAACAAAAATTCTTTAAAAATTCATATTTCCCTGTAGATTGCAATTAATACATTGCATGAAGAATTCAATTTATTGAGTTCAAAAGGGGAGGCCGTGTTAGTCTAATTCAAAAAAAACAAACAAGGAGTCCTGTGGCACTTACAGACTAACAAATTAATTTATTGCAGGAGCTTTCGTGGGAGAAAATTACACTTCATCAGAAGCCTCTGACAAAGTGGGATTTTCTCCCATGAAAGATCCTGCAATAAATAAATTTGTTAGTCTGTAAGTGCCATAGGACTCCTTGTTTGTTTCAGTTTATTGAGGCACATATAATAGATACCAAGTGTGACAACAGATTTCATGCTCTTTAATGTGGATAACATTTTTTACTTAAACACTTGCACTAAAAAGAGCTCAAGAAACAGCAGTTCACCTGTTTTATATAGTTACTCTTTCCATCCTTCAGAATACTTAAAAGAGAAAATTACCAAAAAAATAAGCCTCTCTTATTTACATGGCACTTACTAAGATAGATGCAGAGACTATGTACATATGTGGATATGCAGGCCCACACGCCCCTCCAGATTTTCTGCCTTGGCTTGTACTGCGCATACTCACACAGATGGAGCATGCTCAGTAATACTACTGAAAATCGCTGCCCTCTCTCTGCTCCCCAACTGTCAGCAGACACAGGTCATCTCTGGTATGATGCTTTATGGACACTGTATCGACAACTATTGTGAATTCCAATGCTAACTTCAGTATTGCCCCCTCAGTCTCCAGGTCTCTGTTCTCATAACTGTACATCAGCCCGGATCATTTACAAGGCACAACAAGCATAAAGGGCTATATCAGTTAATTGTGTAGTTATTGCAAAATAATGTGCTTTATTTCATTACAACAATAGGGCCTCTCTGCTGAGAATAACAGTAGTTACACTGCAACTCAAGTTGATGACAGTATAATTATTCAGATACATAGTGCTATCAGTTAAGGCCACCATTATGCGTTATCTATGTGGTATTTCACTCACACAAATCCAAGTTAAGCAACCTCACTCCAGAATAAGGATAGGATAACACTGGATTAACTAACTAACTAATTAGAAATTTGGAAAACATATCATTGAATACCCTTAAATGATCATATCATAAGCCTAAGGGCTAAGAAACCAAATTGTGATCAATTGCTCTGATGTAAATCAAGACAGACTATAATTTGTGAAGTTACTTCAGATTTAAACCAGCACAGGTGAGAATCTGCCCCTATACATCTGAATTCTACCAGAACACTTGACACACTGCCTGCGTTAGGTGTACATCTCCATCAACGTGTCATACACAGGAACTATTTCATTTCATAGGACAGCCCAGAAAACACTGCAAAAGCAGTCAGCTTCCACTGATGCTCCTAATATCGCCTGCTACTTTTATTGACCTAAATGCTTTTGTTAAAAAAAAAAAAAAAGTATGTGACTGCTACATTGTATTTTAAGTTGGTAAAAATAGGGTTCATTATCCACTACTCTCCATGAAGAACACAACATTCTCTGTCCCCTCCCCAGCCTAAGTATACAATCACAGGGGGAAAAACACCCTAAAAAAGCCCATAAAGATTTTATTAAATTAAACATAAAATATGTTATCCAATTCACTTTGGAAACATGCACACTTTGGAAACATCCCCTTGATATAAAATGCTCTACACTCTGTCTAAAAGAGGAAGCTATGAGTCTACTATGTAGTCAGGGTTGTCATTCTTTTTTTTTCTGCCCTTAGCTACAGGTACCCTGGTTAATAACTTGCTCATCTTTCTAATGACCTACTCCAATACAATGTTTCAACCAAATCAGTACAAATGTGGCAACAGAATGCACAAGTAATCAGATGGCTGGATAGAAGGGTAGAACTTTTCAAAAACTAAAAGATATCTGAATTTATTTGTCCTATCTTCCATGATTTTTCTTCCATAATTTTCCACTGTTTTGCTTCAAAGACTTGTGACCTCCCCTAAAACATAAGCTTTAGGCTGAAAACTTAATGTTCAATTTTAAGTGGCAGAATGCAGGTTCTCTCATGATTTTGTCCCAATCATGTATATTTCAGCCTTCTTCTTGTACTCAACCTTTGAACTTTGTATTTAGGATCCAATCTTGTGATTAAGTTGCTATAGAATCTCCAACTCATTTTTCAATTTTGTCCTTGTGTGGTTCCTGTTACTAACTAAATAAAGCTAGATTTCCACTGGGACTGTGGTGTTATCAACCTGTAATCAACCAAAATCTTTCCAAAACCATCTTCAATTGCTTCAGAAGCTTTGAGATTCTTTGTAGAGTCCCTTGTTGGAAAAGATGCATACTATGCTTTGATCAGAGTCCTACAAAATCATGCTTAATTCGAATGCATATGTACTTATGGTGGCTAGTTCAAATATAGAGACAATATTCCTATGGGTTCCAACAAGCGTCATTGGGAAGCTTGGGCATAAATCTTCCTTTCTCCATCTACCAGTGAAGATGATGGTGTTTGTGGAAGTATTATTGGAATTCACAATATATTTTAGAATGGTTCTTCTTTGAAATTTAAAGAGAATTCTTAACGCCCAAACATCAGAAGTTTAAGATGATTGCACTTTAAGAGGTGTCCACTTTTTTTCTTTTGAGACAGTACTAAGTATTTGAAGAACCCTTCCCCATGCTTTTCTCAGCATTCTTGGATGATCTCTTCAACACCCTGGACACAATATTCTGTGATTTTCTTTTCAGGAGATAGAGTCAATAGCATTAAAATAGGAATGAATTTTTCCTGGTGTGGATGCTTGTTACCACTATCAGGTAATTTTTCATGTTCAATCAACCACCTTGCATTCATGTTAATGTTGATTCTTTTCATTTTACTTTAAACATTCCCTTTGTTTCTTCATTTACAGCAACTGGTAGTACACCTGAAAGTTTAAATCTGTCTGAAGGAGTATGTCCAAGGTCAAGTGCTTCAACCACTTCTTTAAACAGATCATTTTTTGCTAGGCTAAAAGCAACATTAGCATAACTGAAGGGTTTCAACTTTCTCCTTGAGTTCAAGTCTTTACCTTTCAATTGTTTTTATGACTAAACTACTGATTGCTCTTTGCCATTTTTTGGTGTTCGAATAAATTTCGATTCATCCTGAATGAAGCCGATATTGAAGACTTGCTGGAAGCCTGGAACAGGGATTTAAATATTCATCATAGCTTTATTTTGATGTTGACTGTGGTGTCAGAAATGTCTCATATGCAGGATTATCAAACTCAGTGTTCTGCTCTCTCTCTCCAATATTCACTTTCATTCAGTAGCTCATTTGATCTTGAAGAGCCAAAGAAATTGGATATTCTGCATGTTTTTGAGGTAACAACAA
Source organism: Podocnemis expansa (assembly GCA_007922195.1). Taxonomy (NCBI): domain Eukaryota; kingdom Metazoa; phylum Chordata; order Testudines; family Podocnemididae; genus Podocnemis; species Podocnemis expansa. Next base: position 6,655,942 of record ML681992.1, read on the forward strand.
GTCTTTTTAGCTTGCTACTTAAACTTATCACAACTTTTATATTTTACATTTAGAAGAATTACTTGTTTTCATGACTTCAGTACATTCACTCACTTGCTTCCTACTGCTTCTTTCAACTTTGGGCAAACGGAATCATACAAATTTATACTGCAGCTAGGTGATCAACCATTTGTATCACCCAATAGCCCTCACATTAGCACAACTGGAATGAGAATCAATTTCAGCACTGAAAAAACTGAAAACTTAAAAATAAATTAGTTTATAAAATTATCAGATGTCCTACCCAGTTTTCAGATTTTAACAAATCAAACCCATTTGGACAGTTCACAACTCTCTATCTTCTAATCACTATCCACTGACAGCTGACACTAACCAGCCATACCTGCTCTTAAATCTCTACTGACTGCACCCATTTCCTTTCCCTTTATACTTAACATAGTCCTATGACTTCCTTATTATTTCCCACTAACACCTATTCAAAACCATTGCTATTTCAGCATTTTCTTTTTTACTTTACAAAGTAGTTCATGTTTTCATTCACAAACTGAAATTGGAGCCTGTTTCTAGTATCAAAACTTTCAAACATATATCATGTACAGACTTTGGAGAGAAAAGTTCAAACACATACACACATGCAAAAATTAGGAAAATAAAAGAGTAAACCAAACTAGTTTATTACAAAAACACTAGTTCTTTTTGTACCCTTTACGTATTAAGTGTTCTGTGCGCCTTATGTCCACAAGTTTGCCAGGCAACTGGATAGCTTGAAGCACTGGCAACCTATTACCTGCTGCAGATCCCTTGAGATATCTAGACAGGCTTATACGTAGTGCTGGGGAGGAACTGGTGGTTGTAGCACATGTAGGTACCAAACACATAGAAAAAGACAGAAGAGAGGTCTTGGAGGCCATATTTAAGCTGCTCAATAAAAAATCAGCATCTCTATGGTAGCTTTCTCAGACAGGTTTCCAGTTCCACATTCAGGGCCTGTTAAACAGGCCTACTTCAGGGTCTCAATGCCTGCATGATATGATACAGGGAGGAAAGTTTTAGTTTTACTGGGAACTCAGGAACCTCATGGAAAAGGAAGAGCTTAAACAGGAAGGAGGGGTTTCACCTAAACCAAATTGGAACCAGACTTCTGGCATGTAAAATTTAAAAGGCATAGAGGATTTTTTAAACCAGGGACTAAAGGAAAGCCAAAAGGTACAGAAAAGCACATGGTTTGGACTGAGACATCCCATAAGGAAAGCTTTATTAAGAAGCATTTTCTGTATCCTAATACAAAGAGAATAGACGTTGATGAAGTACAGATAGGAACTAAAGAGAAACAATTAAATGTAAAAAACTCTCATTCAATTACATAACATAGTGGCAGACAACTAAAAAGTGACCAAGTTTATAAGTGCTTGTATACATACGCTGGAATTCTAAATACTAAGATGGATGAACTTGAGTGCCCAGTATTAAACAAGGATATTGATGTTAAAGACATCACAGAATATGAATAGAATGATGGCAATCAATGGAACATGGTAATACCAGGGTACAAAATACATAGGAATGACAGAGTCAGTTGGTTATGCTGGTGAGGAATGGCACTATATATGAAAGAAAGCATAGAATCAAATACAGTAAAAATCTTGAATCAAACTGTAGAATGAAATTTCATAAACAGAAATTCCATGCTCAAATAAATAAATAAATAAATAAATTAAATTAAAGCAAAAGAGATGCTATTGATCACCTGTCTAGTACTCTGATGCTGCTTGTGAAATGTTCCAGGAGATAAGAGTGGTTATAAAAATAGACAACTCATCCATATTGACTGATATATGTCCCCTCAGGGCATGCTGAGATAAAGTTTCTAGACACCTTACTTGACTGCTTCTTGGAGCAGCTAATCCTGAAACATGCAAGGAGAAAAGCAATTCCTGATTTAGTCCTGAATGGAGCACAGGATCTGCAATGTTTTTAATCCTTCCTCACAGATCATATTTGCTAGAACTTGAATCACTTTTGTTGCTTTATTCTGGACTTTATCCAATTTGTCCACATCTTTTCTGAAATGTGGCACCCAGAACTGGCCACAATGCTCCAACTGAGGCCTTATCAGGGTGGAGTAAATTGGAAGAATTATATCTCATGTCTTCCTTATAGCATTCCTGCTAATATATCCTAGAATGATATTTGCTATTTGTATCTTTTTTTTTTTTGGCAACAGTGTTACATTGTTGACTCATATTTAGCTTGTCATCCACTGTACGCTCCCCCCACCCTGCGGATCCCTTTCTCCAGTACTTCTTCCTAAGCAGTTATTTCCCATTTTGCATATGTTAAACTGATTATTCCTTCCTAAGGGGAGTACTTTGCATTTGCCCTTATTGAATTTCAGCCCATTTTCTTCAGACCACTTCTCCAATTTGTCCAAGATTATTCTGAATTTTAATCCTGTTCGCCAAAGAACTTGCCATCTCTCCCTGCTTGACATCTTCCACAAACTTTATAAGTGTGCTCTGTATGCCATTTTCAAAATGACTGATAAAGTCATTGAACAGAACTGGATCCATGACCTATCTTGGCAGAACATCACTCAATACGCCCTTCGACATTGACTGGGAACTGCTGATAACTACTCTCTGGGAAAGGTTTTCTAAACATTTATGCACCCACATTATACTAGCTCCATCTAAGTTATATTTCCCTAGTTTGTTTATGAGACAGTTATGTGAGACAATATCAAAAGTCTTACTAAAATCAAGATACACCACTTCAACCATGTTCCTCCATCCACAAGGCTTGTTACCTGGACAAAGAAGGTTAGTTTGGCAAAACTTGTTTTTGACAACTCCATGCTGATTGTTACTTATCACTTTATTATCTTTTAGTTGTTTGTAAATTAATTGCTTAATTATTTCCTCCATCATCTTTGTGGGTACTGAAGTTAAGATGACAGATCTGTAATTTTTCAGTTTCTCCTTCTTCCCCTTTTTGTAGACTGGCCCTATATTTTCTCTTTTCCAGTCCTCACAAATCTCTCCCATCTTCCAAGACTTTTCGAAGATAATCAGTAATGGTTCAACTTCCAGAGGGATAGCTGTGTTAGTCTATTTCAGCAAAGTAAGTAAAACTCATATCTCCTTGGTCACCACCTTGAGTAATCTAGACCGTATTTCACCAGGCCCTGATGACATCTAACTTCTCTAAGTAATTTATAACTTGCTCTTTCCCTTATTTTGCACTCAGACTCTACCTCATTTCCACTGGCATTCATTATGCTTTATGTCCAGTTATTACTAAACTTTTTTTGTAAAAACAAACAAATGAAGTCATATAGCACTTCAACCATTTCCACGTTTTCTATTATTGTTTCTTTCTCCTACCCTCCAGGATACAGGCCTACTCTGTCCTAGGTTTTCCTCTTGCTTCTAATGTATCCGTAGAATGTTTTGTTACCATTTATGTCTCTAGCTATTTTAATCTTGTTTTATGCCTTGGCCTCTCTAATTTTATCCCAACATGTTTTGCTGTTTGTTTATATTCATTCTTTGTAATTTGACCAAGTTTCCACATTCTGCAGGACTCTTCTATGAGTTTCAGAACATTGAAGATCTCATAATTAAGCCAGGACTGCAGGCTGCATGGAAAATTTTTAAAAACACCATAAGAGAGGCTCATATTAAATGCATATCCCAAACTGAAAACCTAGTAAGAGGACCAAAAAAGAACCACCATAGTTAAACTGAAGAATAAAAGACACTAGGAGGAGTCAAAAAGGCATTCTTTAAAAATTGGAAATCCTACTGAAAAAAATAGAAAACAGCATAAACTCTCACAACACAAGCATAAAAGTATAATCAGGCAAGCAAAAAAAGAATTTGAAGAACAACCATCAAGAGACATAAAAAACAATAGCAAAAAAAATTATGGTGTATCAGAAGCTTAAAGCCTGCCAAACAATCAATTGGACGATTGGACTGTCGAGGTGCAAAAAGCTTATTCTTTTGGGGTGCTCATAATAAGCTCTTTGCATTTGTCTTCACTGAAAAGGCTGTGAGGGAAATCCCTACACCTGAGCTATTCTTTCTAGGTGAGAAATCTGAGGAGCTGTCTCAGATTGAGGTGTCTGAAGAGGAGTTAGGAAAAAACTAATAAATTAAACAATAATAAGTCACCAGGATCAGACAGTATGCAGAACTCTTGGGTGAAGGAATTAAATATGAAAATGCAGTACTACTAAGTGTGGTATAGTTCCATAAAAGTAGCCATGTTAGCCTGGTTCATCAAAATAAGCAAGGAGACCTGTGGCACTCAAAAGACTAATAAATTAATTTATTGCATGGGCTTTCACGGGAGAAAATCTCACTTCATCAGATGCTTTAAAGATGGGGAAACTTACAGAATGGGAGGAAAATAAATGCAGGGAAATGTAAGACATGGAATCAGGTCATACTGTAACAGCAAATCAAAGCAGCTGCTAAGATTCGAATACTGGGAAACAACACATAGAGGAAGGTGAGGTCAAATCTCCTGTTTTAATGGGAAAAGAATAAATCACATTGGTGGATGAGCAGGTGAATGAGCCCTTGATGGAGTAGCTGGCTTGATTAGGTCCTATGATAGTATCTTTTGTGCAGATATGTAGGTAAAGTTGGCAGCATGGTCTGTTACAGGGGTATGTGCCTGCTTTAATGGTTCAGTTGTTAGGTCTGTAGTTGCTGGTATCTCTTTAAGGTTAGGGGGCTGTCTGTAGGTCTGTCTCCCAGGGTTTGAGAGACAGAGGGGTCATCTTTTTGAATAGGCAGTAGATCTTCAATGATATGCTATAGAGGTCTGACTAGCGGGTTGTATATGATGACCAATGGTGTTCTGTTTTCTTTCTTGGACTTCTCCTGGAGTAGCTGACAGGGTATTCGCCTGGCTCTGTAAATCTTTTTTTTTTTTTTCCACAGGTGGGTGCTGCAGTTTTAAGAATGCTTGATAGGGGTCCTGAAAGCGTTTGTCTCTGTCTGAGGGATCTTGGCAAATGTGGTTATATCTTAGGGCTTGGCTGTAGACAATGGATTGTGTGGTATGTTTTGAATGAAAGCTGGAGGGATGTAGGTAACTATACCAATCAGCATGTTTTTGGTATAGGGTAGTGTTTATGTGTCCAACACTAATTTGTACTATAGTGTCCAAAAAGTGGATCTTCTGTGTAGAATGTTCAAGGCTAAGTTTAATTGTGGAGTGGAAATTGTTGAAATCTGTGTAGAAATCTCCAAGGGCATCCCTATCATGGGTCCAGATGATGAAGATATCATCAATATAGTGTAAATAGAAGAGAGGTGCCTTGGGGTTAGACTTAAGGAAACATTGATTAGATCATAAGTCCTAATCAAGCCAGCTACTCCATCAAGGGCTCATTCACCTGCCCATCCACCAATGTGATTTATGCCATCATATTCCAGAAATGCTATACATTGGACAAACAGGACAATCTCTGCACAAAAGAATAAATGGGCACGAACCTGACATCAGAAACCACAACATTCAAAAACCAGTAGCTGAGCACTTCAGCCTTCCTAATCACTCCGTCAACCATTTGTTAACAACTGTGCTCAAGCAAATGGACAACACATCAAGACTTTAAAGAGAAACTGCAGAACTGGAACGGATACGCAGATTCAACTGTGTGAAAGCAGGATTAAATCGTGACTATGGATTCTTTTCCCATTAAAACAGAAGATTTGACCTCACCTTCCTCTATGTGCTGTTCCCTAGTGTTTGAATCTTACCACCTCCTTTGATTTGCTGTTACAATCGGACCTGATCCCATGACTTACACTTCCCTGCATTTAGTTTCCTCTCATTCTGTAAGTTCCCCATCTTCAAAGAGTCTGACAAAGTGGAATTTTCTCCCATGAAAGCTCATAGAAAAATTAAATTTGTTAGTCTTTAAGTGCTGCAGGATTCCTTGCTTATTTAACTGTGGTACATAATCTATAACTTAAATCAGCTTCCACACCAGATAACTGGAGGATAGCTAATGTGATACTGATTTTTCAAAAAGACTCCAGAGGTGATGCTGGCAACAAAAGGGCAGAAAGCCCTCTGTAACTACCAGGCAAACTAATTAAAGCTACAGGGAAGAACAGAATTATCAGACATATGAATGAATACAATTTGTTGCTGAAACATTAACATGGCTCTTGTATATGGTTATCATGCCTCATCAAAAGATTAGAATTCTTTGAAGGGGGTCAACAAATATGTGGACACAGGTGATCTAGTAGGCAGAGTGTACCTGGACTTTCAGAAAGCCTTTGAGAAGGTTCATCCCCAAAAGCTCTTAAGCAAAGTAAGCAGTCATAGAGTAAGAAGGAAAGTCCTTTCTTGGCTCAGCAGAGCCATAATGTGGCAATGCGCCCCTTGCCATTAGCGTCACTTGGGGCCAGCACCACGAAATGCGCCTTTTAAATGAGCGGCCCTGTTGAGCTGCTCCAGTGTACCCGGGGCAAAGCCCCATTGGTGCCACCATAGTTACAGCCCCGTGGTTCAGTAACTGGTTAAAATATAGGAAATAAATAGTGGGAATATAGATACAGTTTTCAGGAGAGAGGTAAATAGCAGTATAGCCCAAAAATCTGTACTGGGTGTACAGTGGTGTTCAACATATTCATAAATGAAATAGAAAAAGAGGTAAAAGGTGATGTGGCAAGATTTGCAGACAACACAAAAGTACTGAAGATAGTTAAGTCCAAACAGCCTAAGTAGAGTTACAAGGAGAATTCACAAAAATGGGTGACTATGAAACAAAATGGCAGATGAAATTCAGTATTGATAAATGCAAAATAATGCTTATCAGAAAACAATCTCAATTATCCATACAATATAAAGGGATCTAAATTAAGTGTTACCACTTAAGAAAGAAATCTTGGACTCATTGTGCATAATTCTCCAAAAATATCTACTCAGTGTAAAGCAGCAAGTGAAAAAGCTAACAAAATGTTAGAAACCATTAGGAAAAGAATAGATAATAAGTCAGAAAATATCATAATGTCACTATATAAATTCATGCTGTGCCCACACCTTGAATACTGAATGCAATTCCAGTCATCCTATCTTATAAAAGTTTTATTAGAACTGGAAAAAGTAGAGAGAAGGGCAACAAAAATGATTATGGTTATTGAATAGCTTCCATACGAGAAGAAATTTAAAAGATTGGGACTTTTCAGCTGGAAAAAGAGACGGGTAGGGGTGTAACAGAGGTCTATAAAATCATGAATGGTGCAGAGTAAATATCAAAGTGTCTTTATCCCTTCACATAATACACAGAACCAGGAGTCACCTAATACATAGTCAACCTATGGAATTCATTGCCAGGGGATGTTATGAAAACCAGAAAAATTGGATAATTTTATAGAGGATAAGTCCATTGGTGGCTATTAATTGAAATCATCAGGCAGAAAACTCCATGCTCTGGGTGTCCCTACACCTCTGACTGCCAGAAGCTGGGACTGGACCATGAGGACTGGATCACTTGATAATTGCCATGTTCTGTTCACTCCTTCTGAAGCATCTGGCATTAACCACTCTTGGAAAATAGGGTAGTGAGCTAGATGGAGCATTGGTCTGACCCTGTATGGCCATACTTCTGTTTTTATGGAGGTTATCAGTTAAAATTTAGTCCAAGTCTCTATGACTAAAAATGCTAAGTGATGACTCTTCAGTGAAATAAGATGGTTCTTTCACTACTATTTTTAAGAGACAAAATGACCATATTTCAAAGAAAAATTATCATTACTGGTACCTCCACACACTTAAGATATGTGTACTTTTTCTGATCATGTAACTGGCAAAATGCTCTTTTATTTTCCACGGAGAAATCTGCCAGAGTAGCACTTATTTTTAAGAAACTTCAGGAATATTTGAAATCGGAATTAATTTCCATCTATTTTGTACTTAACAGTTTCCACCTTTTAAAACAGTCATTAAAATAAAACTGCTGACCACCCTTCTGTGTACCTTGTCACTACACAGACCAGTGTTTCCCAGCCAGTGTGTCACCAGGCCTGAACAGGTATTTTTTGAAAAACTTCTCAGAGTTCTGGATTGGCTCATGAGTATTCATGAGTTCATTTGGAGACTATATGGTGGTGTGCTTCAAAATAATTAAAGGTATCAAGGTGTGCTACAGCAGAGAAAAGGTTGGGAAACACTGACGTAAACTGAAAAAAACATGCACATATAAGGGAGGCATGAACATGTATGAACACAAAGCATCTCTACACTGAGGAGATCTGTCAAGAAAGTTTGTTTATATGTGTGTGCCTGTCATCCTTGATCCTCATCTACCAAAAATCGATTGTACAAGTAACCTTTTTTTGTGTGTGTTTGTAACTCTTCTATTTTAATCTTTGACTATAGCTAAAGTAAGTCATACTTCAAGGAAAACCCTCATGAGCTAAGTGGATCATTTGTTAGGTAAGTAGAACTCTTACTTCCAGATTGACTCACTAGAAACACCAACCTTTTGTAATAACCTTCACCACAAGTCACCACCAGGAACTAAATCAAGGATGTCTGGCACCAAAGCACGGTCTCTCCCATTTGGAAGTAGCAATAGTAAATTCTTATTTTTATGCAGATCAACCAGTACAATATGACAGTACCCTTCACCATCCCATCATACCAGAATAACATTAGGAGACACTTAACTACTTTCAAATGAAAGATAGAACTCCCTGACACTATTGACGATCCCATATTTTTTATAAGAGTTTGGATATTAGCATTATTGTTATGAGCCATCTTATTTAAGTAATGATGTTTTAGTGTCCTAAATTCAGCCAGCAATTTTAGTTGGATACTACATATTTTCATTTCATCATCCCCATACAAGTTTTGTATACAACACTGATCAGTACATTAGAAATGTCTAAGAAGAATTGCAGAATGCTGTTAAAAACCGGTCTTGCTCTACTGCTAAGAGCATACGAACTATTCCTACACAAACAAGGCCTCCTGCAGCACTTTGAAAGACTAGCCAATTGTGAGGCTTTATAAGCACCACACAACTCCTCATTTTTTTGCTGAACTAGACTAACATGGCTACTCCTCTGGAACTTGTTACCATTCCTACACAACATGTAAAGTACAGATTATAAGGCACTACAAAAATGTAAGGTTTTTTTAATTGAAATCATAACATATGCCTGTGTCTGTTTTTTCTTGAACTTTTTAAAAGATAATCAGATTACAACGATTAATAATGGAAGAAGTTGACTCTGTTCTCACATTCCCCATGGACTTCTTTAGTTTCCTGAAAGGGTATTAACACTCATATCTTGGCCAAATCCCAATGCTAATATTACATTCTGCCTACCTAAATTTCTCCTGCTGTTTGTTAGAGTTTTGATATGCTGAGCTCCCCTTTGAAATGGACACACACACACACAAAAAGTTAGGCAACCAAGTATTTTTATTTGACAACTTGGCTGTTTTTAAAGCACACTGACCAAGGACAAATATTTTACAAGAATGCATTTCTGGTGGTCTGTTGATGAAATCAAGGATACCTAAAGCATGATGAGGGGAATGCTACAGCAATAGTACTAGCATCTGCACCCCACGCTAAAGTACTATTAATTTAAAAAAGAATTTTAGCATCATTTGTATTAAAAGCAAAAACAAAAGACAAGAAACACAACACTAACAAAGAAATTGCAGCTAAGGTTTCTCTTGACATAATTTGTCTTTGGCGGAGTAGCAGAAACAATAACAATCTTACCCATTTACTGTACATGTCATTCTGAAGGAACCCAACATGTAAACCCTGATCCTACACTTACCATGTCTTAGCACATTTAACACACCCAAGTTTCGAAACAACCTTGTTTCGAAACGGAAAGAGGTTTGAACCCCTTGTTTCGAAATGGGAGTATGTCGTGTGGACATGCTGTTTCTTATTTCAAAACAACCTCTGTTGTTTCGAAATAAGAAGCCTGTGTGAACACACCCTAGGTTAGGCTCCAGCTGGGCTGCCCTGTTACCTCAGGTCCCCGAGTCCCCACCTATGAGGGTAGCCTCTGGAGCTGCTGTTGTCCTCAGTGTTTTAGTACAGGGTTGCCCTGTTTGGAGGCCTGGGCAGACTGCCTGATGCAGAGCTGGCAATGCCTCCATCTTAGGCTTTTCTGCCTCTCTCTTTTGTTGCTCTACCTCCTTTATACTGTAGCTTGACTACCTTCACAAGATTCAGCTGTGGCTGTCTGTCTCCAAGTTTAAGAGCTCTTGCAGCTAACCTGGGTGTGGTGGTTCTGTTTCTTTGCAGGGAAGGAAGCTCTCTTCCCCCTCCTACCTAAGCCATGAATGGGGCTTATAGACCCTGTTACACACTGCCCATTATTTGTAATTCTCTGTGACTCATCCGCAAAAGTTCCATGTCCTCTATTCTGCCCACTCACTGTCCTACAGGCATCCCCCAACCAACCAACTGATCCTCTATCTTAAGCACTTCATTGCCAACCCAGTCATTTCATCCTTAGCCCCTGCAACAATCCCAACTAACTAACCTCCTGCTTCTCTCAACTCAGTTGGCCGGCACCTATGATTCTTGGACTCCATCTTCAGCATGGCCAACCCAAAGAATGCAAAAATCAGGAGTCGGATCACAATACTGCCTGAAATTGTCTTAGGAGTCACATGGTTTGTTTCTAGATGGTAAACTCCAGGTTAGTTTTATAAACCTCTGGGTGCCATCTGTCTCATGTTACAAGGGCTGGCACCGAGTTTGCCCATAGCAGAATGCCTGAATCCCAGCCACTCTAGAACTTCCAGAAGGCCCTGCACATGCCAGGCCCGTTGCAGGAGGAGGCCATCAGGGCACTGCATTCATCTTGGCAACATGGTATCCTGACAGAGAAGGTAGCAGGGGTCTGGCCTCAGTCAGCTCAGGAGCTTTTGGTAGCAGGTGCTGGCCTCCTGGAGAGCTTTACTCACTTGCCTCGCACCCTGACCCTGCAATACCATGCATGTCTGGTGCAGAGAGTCCGCACCGGGTACTGTGTCCTTCCCCATCCTTGAGAGGAGTGCTGAGCATGAACATCACCAGTCTTGAGTAGCACAGGGGCTGGGCACTGGCTGTTCCCATAGATCGCAGCTAGTGGGAGGGGAACCTCCTGGGCACCATGGATCTGGGCAGAAACCAAGAAAAACCCAGCAAATGTGGAGGGCTCTGTCTATCTGTCCAGACATCTTCCTGCTTGTGCCACAGAATGCCTGCACATTATTACATAGTGGATTCCTCACCTGTTGGCTTTCCTTGTTTCTTAACTGATGCCCCAGTGCCCTGGTCTGACCACAAGCACTCTGAGCTTGGGCCTTCCATTCAGCACTGGACATTCCCTACCAGGCTGATGAGGGAAAATCCAGCTCTCTGCTGTCCCCGTGACTCAGTGCTGTTCTACCACTCTTAGCTTCTCAGGAGGAAGGCCATACTGAGAAAAAGATTCCAGAGCTGAGCCCCGTCAAGAGCATTTACACCTGACAGATAACTCTGACAAAAGGTGGGAGGGTAGCCCACTTTATCTGGCAGAGGTGTCAATAATCCTCAGCTGTAGCCTACCCACTTGCAGTCTCTGCCAACAACCTGCAGGGTGCAGAGCACTGCAGCAGTAAAGATCAGCAACTGCACCTCCAACTCAACTCCTGGCACTCGTCCAGAACCTGAAGAGAAGTCAGAGACTACTGGCCCAGCACCCCAGACCCTGGGTTTTCTATAGCATCCAGTGCTGGAGAAAGAGAAACACAAGGAAGCATGGGAATTGGGGTGTGGGGGAGGAAGAGGAAGAGATTTGCCTCCAGAGGTTCAAGTCAAGACTGGGGACATCTGAGGCCTGTCCTGTATTAGTCACACATCAGTCCTTTGTCTGAAAATGTGATGGCTGGAAATACTTGTTTTTTAAACAAACCTTGACATTCTCTAGTAATTATAAACAAAGAGTCTTGTGGCACTTAAAGACTAACAAACATATTTATTGCATGAGCTCATGCAATAAATATATTTGTTAGTCTTTAAGTGCCACAGGACTCCTTGTTTGTTTGTTTTACCAAACTAGACTAACACAGCTGCCTCTTTGATTCCAGAGCTTGGTGCTTCAAAATGAACTCAAATATGGTGAGAGCTAATGCCACAGCTTCTTACCTGCAGGCTTCTGTCCGGGTTCTCCTGTTCCTCCTCTCCTAGGCTGTGTGAGAAGTGGAGCTGTGTTAAGTTTAGCAGGGTTCAAGCAAAGTCCTGAGTCTATCCTGCTCCCTGGGACTTGTGGAGCTCCACTCTCACCTCCCCATCACTAGTATGACAGGCAGCCAGAGAAATACTAACGATCAGCTGCCCTGATCACAGGTGGTAGCTGCTGGGGCCTCAGAGGAGGTAGGAATAGAAATGCAACAGCCACAAATGCCGCCTAGTAGCACTGAGTCTGATTTTATGTCTTAACTAAAAGATTGCACCTTCAGTAGTACTGTACCCTTACCCTTACAGGTTTCTGGTCAAGGGAAAAACCAACAGTGTTTTCTAGGTCACCTGCTGGAGGGTCTTTTTGCATGTCCCCTATTCAAGTTCTAAGTCAGTCTAGCCCCATGACTTAGGAAGGATCACATACAAGTTTACTAAGCTAAGAACAATTGCTCCGACTCTGGAAATTACCATGCCAAAATATAAATATTGCCAGCATAGAGATACCGTATCTGGGATGGCAGGCCCAAAATCTGACTTACTTTCCAGCCCACTTAAATTAAAACAACGAAACTTACACATGGAAAAGATCTATTAAATCATCTACTCCATCACCTGGAAAATGCAGGATTATTCCCTACAGTGCATTTATTAGTGATTAGTCCAATCTAGTTTTAAGTGTCCCAATCAATGGGGCTTTCACTGTTCCCTTGAAGTCTAATACAACTCATTTCCAATAGGCTTTTTTTCTGACATTTAGCAAAAGATACCTTTTTCTTATTACTCCAGGAATTCACCCATCTGTTGTATTAAATAATTATTTTCTTTTTTCTACATTAACTTTACATTTACTTGAAATAACTGTGCACTGTTAACCTCAAGCTCTCTCCTTCTCTGTTTAAATACATTAACTTTTCCTCATAAGTCAATACCTCCAGGACCCTGACTATTCTGTTGCACTTCTTAGAACTCCATCCAATTTGTCAACAGCTTTCTGGTAATATTATGTCCAGAAATTTTAGATGTGCTCAGAGCAGCATCCGACAGACAGGGACTACCATCTCTATGCTCAATGATACGATATCCTTGCATATTCAGTTCAAAGGCAAACAGGCCTTTTTTGTAACCATATCACACATGTGTAATTTGTCATCTGGTATCACTCTTAGGTCTCTTCCAGAATTATTGTTTCCCAAATTTCTCCCTTCCATGGGTTTGTTTTTTTTTCCCAAACAACCTTGCATTTTTTCCCTAATTCTGTCATATCACTATTTGTGTTCTTCTTACTCTCCCTCCTAGATAATTAATAAAAACATTCTCAGTTTGAAAGGTCACAGGATTTGCCCAAATTACAAATGCCTTCAACTCAGATTCAAAGCATTTAATTGCGTGCTAAGCTTAAGACTAGGCTTGGAAGAGCTATTATCAGGAACGGTCCATAAATGTCAATTTCACCGTACATAAACAAACTGATGAAAAAAATGTCATTGATTATAATCAAAAGTTACAGATAGGCAAAGTAAGGAAAATGTTGTTTAAGAACTTTAAGAGTTTGATTTAAGGATATTCACTTTCTCTGCTTGGATAGGTGATGCTAATATTTATGTTTTAGCAGTCATAAAGCTTCAACTTTTTGAATCTTAACATCTTTTGTCATTAAACTATTACTGTGCGACTACACCTATTGTCTGCCAAACTCTATAATTTCCACACTGTGGACATTTAAATTAATAAAATTTAAATTAATGAAAGTTTACAAAATTAATTAATAATTAATACAATTAAATTAATAAAAGAAATGCTTAAAACCCATAATTTGGGTAACTGTGAAAATTTAAACTGATATAAATAAAAGAATTAAAAATAAACTTTGATATCTGTTGCAATTATAAAAAAATCAAAACTGAGTTCTGTTAGCCCCACTTAAAGCATACGCTTGAATTACTCCCTGCTGAGCAAGACCAGTGGAGCTTAAGCCCATGCTTAAAATTATGCATGCAATTAAGAAAGTAACATAGGACCATAAGAATGGCCATACTGGCTCAGACCAACAATTCATCTTGCCCTCTATCCCAACAGTGGACAATGTCAGGTGTTTCAAAGTGAATGGTGCAGGATAATCATCAAGTGATTCATCCCATCAGCCATTCCCAGTCTCTGGCAAACAGCAATCCCTGCCTAACATGGCTAATAGCCATTGATAGAACTATCTTCCATTAACTTTTCTTTTTTGAACCCCCTTATAGTCTTGGCCTTCACAACATCCTCTGGCAAAGAGTTCCACAGGCTGACTGTGCATTGTGTGAAAATCTATTTTCTTTTGTTTGTTTTAAACTTCCTGCCTATTAAAGAGCTTTGCGAAATCAAGGCCTCAGGTTACATCTACAGTGGGGAGAAAAGCATAGACAACCTGGCAGCAAATCTCAGAGCCTGGGTCAACTGACTGGGACTTGTGGCGTTCATCCTATGAGACTAAAAATAGCAACACAGATGTTCCTGTTTGGGCTGGAACCTTGGCCCTGAAACTCAGAGTGGGAAGGGATTCTCCAAGCACAAGCTTTAGCTACGGCAGGAATGTCTACAATGCTATTTTCAGTCATACAACACCAGCCTCACAAACCCAAGTCAACTGACCCAAGCTCTGAGACTCACTGCCATGTAGTTTTGTTTTTTTTGTTTGTTTGTTTTGTTTTGTTTTGTTTTTTTACAATGTACACTTGCCCGCTGTTTCTTCCCCCCAGCACCAAAAGGAAAAAAACTAAGGAAAAATAAAACAAGCAAATTCCATGCTAGGAAGCAGGAGTCCTCCAACAACAAATTTGGGTTCGTTTACAAATGTTGTGGGATATCTGCCTACTTAAGAGATCAGCCCATCTCTGAGTACATGTACACTGATGGCAGCAAATCAGACTGATTTTCCAGATTGACTGAGCAGTCAGCTAAGACACACTCAGTTAATAAGGAAGTCATTCCAGTAAAACCACTCCCTCACGTGGCGTAGCGCTGCAGTGATGAGAATACATTTCCTGTCAGTGAAGCGCAGTACAGATGCTGAGTAAAAGGGAAGATACAAAGTCAACCGGAGTTACAGAAGCCACTTTACATAGCTTGCATAACTCCCGTTGACTGCCGCCCAATTTTGCTGACAGCATAGACTGGGCCTCTGTGAAAGTTAAAAGGCGGTGGGAGAGAGATGCTGCTGCAAGCAGGTAACTCCCTTGGCTTGGGATTCACTCCCGAGAGATAGGCTCCAAATCTGTCACTCTTCAGGAGTACTGCAAAATACATATTTTTTTTCCTAGGCTTTTGGACGAAGACTGGGAGCAGGATATCTGAAAGTTGAGATGTATGGAGATCAGAAACTGAAGAGGGTAAAATACATTCAGCCCTTTCAGCTTATAACCGTGTGGCTGATTTATTTTTGGTCCTTGGTGAGGAACAGCTGCTACGTATTTTTTTTAATTGTAGGATTTATTTTTTAGAAAGTGTGTACATTTCCTAGACCTCAGGATAGAGACCCTACTCCCCTGCCCCCCTTTTCTCCTTTAAATAAATTGAAATAAACATGCAACGGGACAAACATCACTAAGATTTTATAGATTTAAATTTCCAATAAGTTATTATGCAAGGTGGCTACCGCAACAGCCGTAAAGAAAAAACATTTGAGAACCACAAATCAAGGTTACAGCATGTTAATCTCAACTAAAAGCCTCTGGCAAATACATTGCTAGTCCACTAGTCAGGTCCATCATTTCACAGACAAAAATGAGGGCCTTGGGGAATAGAAATGTCACATTCTTAATTCATGCATGCTGACCACGTTCATATGAAGGTCAGAATGAGTGTTCCCCTTGAATGGGACAGATTTAGGAGGAAGAAAGGGCACCAGACTTTGGAGGTGAAAGCGAAGGTGCAGTGAAGAGCAAAATCCAAATACACAGCAGTTTTAATCCAAGAGTTTATATTCACCACAAGTAACAACCACAGCAGTTGGCATGACAGAAGTTTCAGGAAGAGTATTTAAAAATCACTTCCCAGTTCCTCGGGTTTATGTGCAAAAATGCAATGTTATTCTCGTCCCTCCTTTTTGTTTTTTTTCCCTCCCCATTTTTTTGCTTTTGTAACATGTCTTTTATTTTTCTTCATATTTCATTCTCTTTCTTGTAAATTGGGGAGAACAGAGGGAATGTAGGGTTGTTGTCACTATTCTAAGACATCATGAGATTACTCTGTCACCACCTAACTGTAAGGTTCTAATTTCAAGACTACCATTTTAGAAAACTACAGAACACATTTTCTGACAAATTATTTTGCTACAAAGTCACACAGGGTATGAAAACAAGATTAATAGGCTATACACCAAATTGTGTATACCTGCTAAATAATTAAAATGTGCATTTTGAGATATATACATGAAAACAACTACACACTGATACTTAACAGAATATTCTCTGACCACTCAACTTCAATTATATTTATTCAGATTGTGATGTGTGTATCTCACTGTCTGAAACACAACTATATGAGATATAAATTAATCATATATGACAGCACGTTAGATCTTTTTATAAACTTTGTGAACCCACCAGAAGTCATTCAGGGCATCGAGTTCCCATGCCAGACACAAAATGTTGTTGTTTAATAATGCATGTATGATCAAAGTTTGCTGTTCTCCCAATATCAAATCTTCCTTGTGAGTTTATAGGTTGCAAATACAAATGTTTTAACTCTTTTGAATGTTATAACGAGAGTCCTGTGGCACCTTACAGACTAACAGATTTCTGAGGGCATAAGCTTTTGTGGGCTCCACCCCCACTGCATCGGATGCACCTGACGAAGTGGGTTGGAGCCCACAAAAGCTTACGCCCAAAGAAATCTGTTAGTCTAAAAGGTGCCACAAGACTCCTGTTGTTTTTGCTGTACACAGACTATCATGGCTACCCCTCTGGAAGTTTCTTGAATGTAATAAATAGTTCTATTTCAATTACTTCACATTTGCAACCCGGTTGGGAGTGAATATGACATAAATAACACACCATATTCTATGTACATTACAGATGATCAATACATGAAAATATATAAAAAAAAAAATTCTGCAACTTTTACAAGGTGTCTTGCCCTGCAGGGGCTAGAGGCCTAGGACCAGGCACCACTAATTCCTAAGAAAGCCCTACTGAGCAGGAATCACCAGATTACCCTATAAAAGCAGCAAGAAGAAGTCAGGCTGCTGGCTCTGCAGAGGAAGTAAGGGAAAACTGAGGCAAAGGGCTGCTAGCAGGGCTACCTTGGGACCACAAGGAGACATTCAGAAGGATGTCACTCAGTTACAGTAACTTTCTACTATAAAAGTACAGGAGCATGATGTATAGTGCACAAGTCCCTGATCACATAAACTACACAACTCCCTTTGTTACTATAGCTCAATATCACCACCAGAATCTGGAGCACTAAAGCTTGTTTAAAAAAAAAAAAACCACAAACCCTGTATGCCGATGGGCAGGAAGCAAAGATAGTGTGTTAGATTTATAACAGTGCAATAAGGGATTTTCTTCAGATAGAGAGCAATGCACATAGTGCATCTAAGATTAAAATATGACGCAGTGTCAAGATTTCATTTAATTGCTTATATAGTGTCAAATTAGAGACACTATGGCATTATCAAAATAACACAGATTATGATTTAGCACCCACTATGGCTGTTTATCCTTTTATTTCAATGGGAGTTTTGGACCACAAGACCTTGAACTACTAAAAGGCACCATGGGTTTTCACTCAAAGAAATGTTAAGTTCTAATAAATACAGTAGATAGGACACAAGCTTTTGTAATGCTAACAGACCCCAGCTGTTATCAAATGAGGCACCTCTGAAGCTTAGCATACGAGACTCTACTGCATAACTAAAAGTCATGTGGCTCTTAGCCAAGGCTCTAGCAGACTCATCAAACTCTAGCTGGGCGAAGTGCCACTAGAGGGGGACAGAGTGTCATACCAAGCTGGCTTGGGTTCCACTATACTCCCTTTTCATTCCTATAACAACATCCAATAAATATTGCACAATCATTACAGTGGGTAACAAACAGATTTAAGTCACATTTTTACTGACTGAATATATTATTATAGATATTTTATTGTGCAATGCACCAGTCATAAAACAATTTAGAATTGTTATTTCTAAAAACTTTACAAATACCCCCAGGTGTGCTTTTACCCTGACACACAGAATTGTCAAGCTGTAATATTTGAGTGAAATGTTAATTGTTTAATTGCAACACATAGTAAATCCCTTCTTCAGGAAAATGAAATATTTAAAAAGCAGCTTAAAAGGAAATGAACAAGATTAAGTCTCACTCATAGTCCTGCACCTGCTTTAGGGTTTGGATCAATGACTATCATGATTTGGAAGCATCTACCACTGTTTTGTTTTCTTTTCACAGTAGGTGGTTGCTAGGAAACAAAATACTATTGTCTGATTTCATGATCTATTGCCCAGTTTGCCTGGCAATAATGCTTCCTAAAATTTAACACGGGTCACTTCTTAATTTGTTATATATAAGAAAAATAAAAACCGTGAGAGAAATATGTATGGGGAGACAAAGAGAGAAAAGTAAGAATCTCATGAAACCTTTTGAAAACTTAAGATTCTAATGGAAGGATGCAAATATCCATGGACAATGAAAATGAACTAACTTAAGTACTCTACTGAAATATACACACACACAGTCATTTCCTGCAATCATATCTGCAGTTTTCTCCTAACTTGTCAAAGAATATCATCTATCCATTTCCAAGTGGAACAAGCCTTTCCTTAGCGCTTTGAGTCACTGAGCACTGTAAAGTTATGTATACGTTACATATAGCAGAATGTGGGGACAAGAAAAACATACAGTTTACAATTCAGATTGGAGGAAATTTTGCTATTCTTTTTTGTATGTATTTTAGGATCTCGGTTTATTTATATAACAATATCTGTTTACTGGGACAGACAGAAAAGTCTAAGTAACATTGCTCCCATATTCAGTCCAGCAAAAGATAATGCAGGAATACTGTATCTAAAAATTGCAAACAACACTAACAATAAAAACATCACATATTTTACAATGAAAAAGCTTTCTAAAACCAGGAATTAAAAAGATTGTTACTGCCAGACAACGTGGGTGCCTGTTACCGCATCATCAAAACCGGATGGAATCAGAGTACAAGGTAATCACACTTAGAAACAGAGTGGCAGATGAATATATGTGTGCACACAGACAGCCACAAAGGAAGATTTTATATAAAACCTGAAGAGTACCTCTTACTCTTTTATGCACACACCTGAAATTTCACATGACACAACACACAGCATTTCAAAATCCTTTCCATTTTTTTTTTTAAGTTATCAGTGCAATTACTTTTGGCATTGCATTCAAATTTGAGAGCAAATGAATGAGGTATGTTCCAAAAGACACCAAAGCTTTGACTTCTTACAGGAGGACTTCTGATATCAAAAGTAATCCAGGCAGAACATAAAATAGACAGATCATCTATGGCTGATTCAGAGCTCCTCCACTCCTCAGCCCAGAGCAGAATTGATTCCCTCTCTTTACAAGCAACCAGACCCCTTAACAATGTGGTTTTAAAACTGAGAGGAGTGCAATGCCCACCAGCCCCCTAAGCAACATGCATTTAAAACTGAGAGGAGTGCAATGCCCACCAGTACCCAAAGCAGTGTGCATTTAAAACTGAGAGGAGAGCAGTGCCAACCAGTCCCCTCAACAACATGCATTAAAACTGAGAGGAGCACAATGCCCACCAGCACCC
>ML681992.1:6675968-6715918 GCA_007922195.1 Podocnemis expansa
AGCGCAACGCCAGCCGGCTCTCAGCACACCACATAACGATGAACTAACCCTAAACAAGAGGAACAAAGGGATGCACCAGACCTATCTCAGCAAGTCCCCGATGCCTGGCCAGGGCGCTACCAGGAGCAATATGGCTCACGTGCCGGCTAAGGATCTCTCCCTCTCCCTGCCACTTCAAGGAAACCTGCGCTCAGCCATCACCCGAGGGAGCAAGCAAGGAGGAGGAAAGGAAAACCAATCCATCCATCAATCCGTCACCTCGTGCAGCCGCTCTTTGCTCCCAGCCAAACTCTCCTGGAAACTGCCCAGCGCTACTTTCAAGGGACGGCTGCGCCCAGCGCCCGGGGATGCTGGTCCTCGCGGAAGGCTCCCGCGGCCAGCCCACGCCGCCCGGGCGCGAGGACAGGGGCGGGCTCGCGCCTCCAGCCAATCAGCGCGCGGGCGCGCGGCGGGCCGGGGAGGGGCAGGCGTGGGGCCGCAGGGGCCGCGCGCGGGCAGGAGGACCCGGACGACGCCGGGCCGGCTGAGGAGGCCGGGCCGCTGAGGAGCGGCGGCCGGCGGGGGAGGGAGCCGGCGGTGCCCGCGAGGCCGGGCGGGGGGCGCGAGGGGGAAGAAACTTTCCGGGCGGGCGGCGGGCGGGGGCGAGCCCCGCGGCTCCCTACCTGCTGCCCGAGCGGCCGCGCCTTCCTCAGCGCGAGCCCCGCCGGCTTAGGGGCGCTGGCGAAAGAGCCGCCTCTGCTCTGGAACGTGTGTGTCTGTCAGTGGCGGGCCGGGGGCGCGCGCCAGTGCGAGGGATGCGGCAAGGGAGCGAGGGAAAATTCCCCCGCCTCGGCGAGCCGTAGACAGCGGGCGGAGCAGGTGTGCCGGGGAGCCACGCGGAGGGCGGCCCGCGTGCATCTGCCCCGCCAGCGACCTGGAAGGGGCCGGGCCAAGCGGTCTGGGCTAGGGTTAGCAAACCATGGCGAGGAGGCGGTATGGGGAAAATGTGGTATTAATGTCATTCTTCTCTTTTCAGGGGGAAGCGCTCCAGGGCGCCCTGAAAATAGGGGGTTCCGGGCCTTCCAGCATACTTCAACCCCTGTGAGTAAAAAGCCAGAGGAAATCGTATTTTTAAAACATCTGCCGGACAGAGGAAGGGAAGGGAAACACCGCGACGTGTCCGCCTTTCGCCTGACAGCTGGTAACCCTACTCTGGGATGGCAGCGAGTGGGCAGGAGGGGAGCCTGGCACAGGGCAGGGGTGAGAAGGACAGAAAGGAGAAGGAAGGGCAGGCTTGCAATAGAGCGGGGGTCTCAAACATGTGGCCTGCGGGCCACATGCAGCCCTTAAAGCTATTGCCTGTGGCCTGCAAGGACACTGTCATTACCAGTATTGTTGTATGAAAAGGTTTCAGTGGTGCGGCCTTCGGGTTAAGGTACTAGTCATTGTGCAGCTCTTTATTAGTCCTCATGCAGCCTTTGTGGTGATTTGAGTTTGAGATCCTTGCAATAGAGACTCCAGTTCATTCACAGCTAATGCCAACAGCTTTCTTGGCCCCCCTGTTGTATTGAATACTCAGCAGCAAGTTGCTGCTTGAGTTTACTCTTGGGTGTGTGTGTGTGGGGGGGGGGTGATTAAAACATATCCACTCCATTTAACATGCTGCAAAGTTGGATTAGCTGCCAAGATAAGGGGCAGCTGTGTTAGTCTAGTAAAGCAAAAAATGCAAGGAGTCTTGTGGCACTTAAAGACTAGGAGATTTATTTATTGCATGAGCTTTGGTGGGAGAAAATCAGACATCTGATAAAGTGGGATATTCTCCCATGACAGCTCATGCAATAAATACGTAAATTTGTTAGTCTTTAAGTGCCACAGGCCTCCTCGTTTGTTTGTTTGCCTGAACTAGACTAACATGGCTGCCCCTCTGGATCCTGTAGCTATGCATCTCTAACCCACTGCATAATTAATACTATAATTAAGCATGTACAACTCAGTGCCCCCCTTATCTTGGGGGGAGGGAAAAAAGCAAGGAGTCTTGTAGCACTTAAAGACTAAAGACTCCTTGCTCCCCCCCCCCAAGATGAGGGCACTGAGTTGTGGGTGCTTAATTATAGCACTTAAAGACTGACAAATTTATGACAAGGGACCGGAAATAGGCCCCATAGTCGCAGGCCCCTCCCTCAGCCAACCTCCTCTCCCTGGTCCTGTAGATTGCCTGTTTTGCATAGGCCAGGAGGAGGTCCTGTGACTTCATGGGGCCATGGATGAGAAGTGAATATAAGAATATATGTGGGGAAAAGTGCAGTCAGAGCCTCAATAAAAGGTTCTGGAGGAGCTGGAAGAGGGGCTGCAACCTGGCGCACTCTAACCTGGCGCACTGCAGCCAGAAGAGGGGCTGCAACCTGGTGCCAGGGTCTCCCTCTCACCGCAGAAGGGGCAAGTGTCTGGGTTGCGGGTGAACTGCGCCAAGTACACGCCTGTGCTCACAGCTCCATGCAGCAGCCACCAACTGATAGCCCTGGTGGGCCACAGGGTCAGGGTAGAGTACAGGCTGACCCACCGGGGGTCCTCACCCTGTGCAGATGGGATTAGGTCTCTCCATTTGGTGTCGGGGGCGAGACACGAGGGTGAGGAAGTGGATGGTACGGAGCACAAGCATGTACAAGTGCTTGCAAGGCGCGGTTCAGAAGGGGACTGGCTGCAGGTCTAGCAGCCGGTTTGGGACGTAGGTGGGGGGGGCTTGCAGGGCCAGAGCCTGATCACAAGCTCTGGAGGGCTGGGGCTGAGAGAAGGGTGGAGGGGACCCAAGCAATGGGGGGCAGGGCTGCCTTCACCTCCTGGGGTAGGCACCAGGGGTCTCGAAGGGTGGGGAGCCCCATGGGCTGGGCGAGCACTGGGGGGATCCACCCAGTCCCCCAGGGCATAGTCCAGGAGGTATCTGACTCTGGTGACCCATGCCAGCACCAGCCTCCACCTCATGGAGGGGGCCTCCACCGCCTGCACACTCAGATGGGGGTTGTCTAGCAGGGGCTGTGCGAGGAGGTCTTCCCCCCTTGGTGGGTGCAAGGGCCCTGGAGGCCGAGACGAGCCTCCAGGTCCAGAAGAGGTCCTGATAGAAGGCTAGCAGCTTGGAGAGGTGTCGCGCACAACCTCTCAGAGGGATGTAAAATTGTTGCTGGTCATATCGAAGCCCTCAGTAGCAGCGGAGGAAAGTGTGCGCCAGGTGGCTCCACACTGGACTACCTGCACCATAAAGGAGTCTCTGCAGGGCCTGGTGGTGGAAGGCCTGGACCTGGCTGTGGACGCAGCACAGGCCCTGCCCTCTCTCCTCCAGGGGGAGACTCAGAATCCTTGCAGAGACCCAGTGTAGTCCTGGCCAGAAGAACTCCAGAACTGTCTTCTGGGGGTTGGCCAGGAACGTTGGGAGTAGGACCAGGGTGTTGAGCTGGTGCCAGAGCATGGACGGGACAAGCTGGCTGACCACCAGTGCCCTCCTGCGAAGGGAGAGGTGCCACAGCAGTCCCATCCATCCCCGCAGCCATTCAGCAACCCTGCCCTCCAAATTGCGCCAGTTCTCATCTGGGGAGGGATGGGTGATGGAAAGGTAAATGCCGAGATAGAGCAGCGGACCCACGCTCCACTGGATGGCTTGATGCTCTGGTGGGAGGGGGATCACCGACCACTTGGCCCCTACCATCAGGCCAGAGCTCTTGACCCATTTGACCCCAGCGGAGGAGGCCGCCGAGTAGATGGCCTGGCAAGCCTCCGACCGTGTCAGGTCACCCGGGTCCTGGACCATGAGGAGCACATCCTTGGCGTACGCCGACAGGACCAGCCGCAGCTCCAGCTCACACAGCATCTCTTTTAAAGTGTGCTCATTCCAGTTAGAGGGCCTCGAAAGAATCCTGTATTATTTTTCGTCACTACCTCCCCAGGTCAGGAGTGGGTAATATGCACACCTGCTGCCTTCCTTGGATGTGGTAGCTGTTTCTCAGACTCCCTCTCTGGAATGGAACCACGATTCCCCATTACCTGTGGCCACCATGGTAGGCACAGAAAGCTCCATCGAAAGCTGATAGGGCAGATACCTGAATGTATCATCGCCGCCACAGGGGCGTCTTTTTAGCTAGTGGAGAAAAGTATGAGAAGCTAATGGCTGGAAGTTGAAGCAAAACAAATTTAGACTGAAACTAAAGTGTATGTTTTTTAAAGTAAGAGTAATTAACCAATGGAACAATTTACCAAGGGTCCTGGTAGATTCTCCATCACTGGCAATTTTAAAATCACGACTAGATGCTTTCGTAAAAGAGAAGCTGTAGGAATTATTATGGGGAAGATGTACAGCTTGTTACACCAGAGATTAGACTAAATAATCACAATGGGCCCTTGTTAGCCTTAGAATCCATGAAGCAGGATATTAGGGCACTGCTGCCAGTGGTTTCGAAAGAGACATAAAACATACAGTAGATTTTGATTGCTATTGGCAGTATTATCCAGTAGGTAGAGCATTAGAATGTGTGTCAGAAAACCTAGGACTACTGGCATGTTGTGATTTTGCACAAGACACATCTCTTCTCTATGCTTCCTTTACCCCTACCTATAGAAATCTACATAGGTAATGACCGTTAGTGACAGTCACATTTAAGGACAATAGTACCATTGAGGATCTGGGCCCTAGAGGCGAAAAGCGCTCTAGATGTACTAAGTACTATTATTGACAGTTAGAGGGCACACCTTGTATGAGCAGAAGCATTCAGACTGTTCTAGTGGTTAAGTTTCAGCTCAAACCAAGTATGTATTTCAATCTAAATTTATCCTGCAATTTCAGTTGAAAAAGGGAATTTTCTTCAGTTCCTTTCCTACATTGTACTGTAGAGTTGTCATGTGCTTCAAAACCCTTGAGGTGTCCACATTCTTGTATTGGATAAAGTGATGCGTTGGCATATCAGTTTATTATATGGTTCAGAATACAGCTGGTGGATTGTTACTTTGTTAAACGTAAAAAAAATCATATCAATCACAGAAATTAAAATAGCACAGTAAACATTTCATATATTTTGGGTACATCCTAAATTTCTAATAGTGGAAAGCTGTTGGATTTTTGTTCTATATTTTTTCCATTAAAGCATCACTATTATATATCCAGAGGTATTGTGCTAATTTTATATTTACGTTACCAGATACACTTATGCAATGTAAGTCCTTTCCACACCACTAGGCTTGCCTGATTTAAACTGGACTGGCTTGTGTTGCCTCTGTGTGTGGCTTTTTTCCCTGGCTGGCAGGGTAAGTGTCACAGCTTCATGTTGAGTAATGACAACAAGCAATACTGACACAATTTATATCAACCAACACAAGGTCATCCATGTAGAGGACAAAGCACTAAAACTAATCTACTCTTTTAGGTAAGTGTTAACTACTTATGAACTAAAAAAATTAAGTAGTAATCAGCCACAGAGTGTGGAGATGGAGACGACCGTCCTGCATTTTCTCACTGTAGCTCATTTTTCATCAGTGTGCCTTTGTTTTGGATAGGACAATGATACAGATAACTGGATAAAAGAATAGCTGCTGGAGGCTTTTCTCTCAGATGCAACCCTTGTGAAAGACAGTCGTCATTTGAACACTCATGTTATTTACCTGGCAGGAACAAACCAATTGAATATGTTATAGAATGAATAGACAGCAGTACTGAAAGTACATATGCAGTGCTTAACTTTATATACATGAGTACTCCCACTGCGGTCAATTTCCGTGGACAGATCTGTTCATGCTTAAAGTTAAGCATAAGTATTTGTAGGATTAGCTGAAACATTAACAAATATAGCCTAAACCTCAGTCCCTGAAAGCAACTCAAGTTTTCTACGTCTACTTTTGTTTATTTTTCTTCATCTTGTTTGTTTGGTTTGCAAATAAAAACAAAATTAAAAACCCAGAAGAGGACCCCAGCCAATATAAACAAGCTCTACTTGACACTCCTGTAGAGTAGAGACTGATGTACAACGGAGCTACTATAAAATCTCACTGATGATACTGGAATTGTTTAATATATCTGATTGCAATGTTAACATTTTAAAAGATTATTTCAGTCCTAACAATTGTGTGTTGTCCCTTTAATTGTTTTATAGTCTCTCAACTGTACTCACAGAACTCATTTTTGCACACATGCATATACATCCTGACAAACAGGAAGGGCTTTATCTCATGATTGTCAGCAGAACAAATCCATTTGAGCATTATTGTCACTTTTTGCTACTTGTTCTTCAGTAGTTCTTAAGGGCCGCAATAAGGACCAAGGAACGCCATGTGACATAAGCACAGAAAACATAGGAAAACACAGTCCCTGCCAAAAGACATCACAATCTTTTAATAACTGAAGATTTTAAGAATGGAACAATTTATTTTTGACAGCATTTTTTTAGTCGGGTGAATTCTTATGGACCTGAACTGAAGCTTAAAAAAAGAAAACCACTCAGAACTCAGTCCAGCCCCTGTAGATGCATGCACTACTTCATCTGTCTTCAATAGGAATTGCACAGACACATTTAGGGGCATGCTCAGGCCCTCTGGACCTTTTAAAGCTTCAAAAATTGTCATGTGTAATTCCTTCTTCTTTGGATATTGCAAGCTTTAAGAGATTTTTTTTGAAAGCTGTAAATTCCTATTTATCCACTAAGAGGCTCATAGGCAATCTTCCCCTAATGGAAATGGAACTGTAAAGCTGAAACACTAATATATACAATATGATACAGTACACTGGAATGGAATTGTCTCAGCCAATCAGAGTGCAGGGATGCTATACATGTACAGAGGCATAACCAAACTGTTTTCCTCCACTTATTCAGGTCCCTGCATTCTGGCTCTTGGTATCTGATTTAAGCTATTAGTGTATGGTTAGCTTTCAATAATCAAAAACTGTCTAAATCCTTGAACTATCAGCCAATCAAATTGCAGGTCATTGTGTTTTATTGTACAGCGCTTTTTCCAAAAACTATGCAAAGCTCACTACTCCACCTACTGTAAGCCCTCTCCTCTGATTGGCTTCTGTGCTTAGATTATTCAGGTTACTAGCCAGCAGCCAAACCCCCGCTGTCATCTTTTCATTCCCTTATGATGAATAAAACTTCCAAAATATACATGAAGGAGATTATTAATAAAAATAACAAACAGCAAGGAAAATGGGGCATGAAACTAATCAAAAACACTTCTGATTCCTTTCCTTCTTTCTGACCTTACTGCACTTGCATAGGAGTTTTGAGAGTGACTTAAATAGCATCAGGTTTGAATCTTATCCCTTTCTTACCTTTCTCCCTGTACAAGATACTTGTTCCTACAACAACTTCCATACAGGTATATTTGTATTGCTTATCTGTACTGAGTGAAGCCTACCCTCTTCCTCTAAATTCAGCCTGGAAAAGCAAAAATATACAGTGCTGTTACCATGGGAAGAAAAGCTTTGCTCAGCCACAGTGAGGAAAGTATGGATCTGAGAAAGAGATGGATCAATATATTTTTCAGCCACTTAGCAGTTAATTTCAATCACTACAAAAACCACCCTCAAAACCAGCACCACATTGGGATGCTTATCAGAGAAGCCCAAGACTGAGTAAACATTGAGGACTCAACCACTTGAGAAGGGACTTCTGTTATAGCAGACCTGAAGCACCTTAGAAGGGCTGTGCAGGAAACATTGCACTGAACTAGTAGTATTCTATGAGCTCAGTAGAGGTCTCCATTTTTCATTAGAATTTGGCAGTTCACTGGACACTTCCTAGGCAAACAAAGATAACCTGTCTTCTCATTTACTCTGTATAAATGTGGAGTTACTTGGAATTTACATTCCAGTGCAGAGCTGAATTAGAAGTGGAATAGTTAGTCCACCAGCAATGCTACAGACTAGGTATTCTCTTTCTTTCTTCATTTTGTAAATTGCACTTTAGTACTGCAGCACAACTTTCCTAAAATTTAGCTTCCAGGCAGCAGCATTCTCAAGGTTGTGCAAGTGTTGCTGATTCCTCAGATGATCTCTCTCCCCCCATGTAATGAAGTGGCAGCTGAGATCAGCTGAGGTGCTCAAGATAACAACTGTTCCTAGATTAAACATCTGGAGTGAAATTCTGCCCTCAGCAAAGTTAATGGGAGTTTTGTCACTGACTTTATTGGAGTCAGAATTTCATCCTGGGACAATGGTAGGGAATGTATTAAGCTGTTGGCTGCAAATTACCTTTCTATACTGGACCAACTCCTGACATTTAGGATATGACATCTAGTCCATCTCTTTTTCTAGGTATATGGCTGAGTTGGAGATAGAAACAGCATATTTAGTTGACTGTGGACAGGGCAGGATTAACACATGAGCTATAGTGGTTGAAGGCCTGGGCCCTGGCCTGAAGGAGGGCCCCAGGCTCCAGCCCCCATAGCCCATGCATTAATCCAGCCCCTGCTCAGGTCCAACAGTGCTGGGTGGGGGGGAAGCTTCTGGGGGTGGGTCCTGGGCCAGAGGCCAGACTCCCACCCTGCCCCTGGCTTGACTGGTCCACCCCTGCGGGTGGGGCGGGCTGGAGCTGTTTGCTTTGCCTGGCTCTGAGGGTGGGGCCAGGATCAGGACTAGCTGGTGCGCAAAAAGCTGCAGCGTGGGCTCCCAGAGCCTGTGGTACTGGATGGCTGTACTGGAGGCCATATCACATGCCAGACGGTGCCGGCCCTAGCCCTGGAATGGAACAGAATGAAACAACGGAGTCAACAAGGTTGTCTTGCCTCTAAGGCAGATCAGCTGGATCGGGGGTGCCCGCTGCCTTTAGCCAGCCCCCCCCCCGCTGGCCTGGGGGGGGCTTCCAGTGGCAGGGCAGCCTGGGTCTTTGAGGCCCCTTAATCCAGGCCTGATTCAGGGGGGTTTGAGACAGGATTCTTCTGTTGAATTTAGTTATCAGAGTTGTATTTCTTTTTAATACTGCACATGTATCCCAAGAGGCCAGGCTCATTTACAAACTGATAAATAAATAAGTGCTCATCACCCCCTGCAGTGAAAAATCCTACAGAAAGAGAACTGGGGGGAGAAATTCACTGACTGCAAGGCTGAGCTTCCAGGAAATTGTGCCCAATATGGTTGGGGGGTAGCAGGAGCTCTGAGTAGGCAGAGAACATGCTTTCCTGTTCTTCATGCAGATATATAAAGAAAAGATGCTTCTGGTCTGTAAATAGGAAAAGGCAGCTCAATGAAGAGACCTTGCTTTTCATATTACTGGTTTTACTCTTCTCCCATTTAAAATACTCTGGTGATGGGCTTAGTATTTACAAAAATAAAGAGATGGAATAGAAGAGAAATGACATTGTCATACTCCCTTTCCTCCAGGGCAGTCACTTCGGAAGGAACTCTATGAGCATTAAAGCTACTTGACCCGACTTTAATTAGCAGTGAGGTGCATTTTAATTCAATTTTTCAATAATCATTTTGAAAAATATAGAATGCACTACTTGTTCTGTTTTTCAGATGCTGCCAGTGTCTCTTTAAAATACATATTAGACCTCTTCTTATTTAATAAATAGTAATACTAATTAACCCTAAAATGCATTCACCTTCATCTTGCTCTGAAAAATACTGTAACAGCTGGAGCTAAAAACACATCCAACCAGATAATTGACACAACAGTTGAACTGGCACAGTGCTAGCACTCTGTTTTTAAACTTCCTTAAATCATCTAGGTTTAGAAACCATGTAACTTAATTGGATTGCTACAGAGCTGACAGTTCTCCATGTACTGTGTGTTAAGAACTGCATCATTGCTGTACAACTGGGTACAAAAGCTAATGCTGTCAGTTCTGAGAACTCTTATGCATTTTGACCAGCCACACGTCTTGCATTTAATCCCAGTCACCATTAAAGAGCAAAAACAACTATCTTCATTCTTCCTCCCCACCACCTTTGAAGAATTACACATGGGGAAAAAAGGCAAAAAAACACTTGATAGGATTTGGGCCTAATCCTGAAAGCTTTATTCACAGGGGAAATTCTCACACATGCAAGTAGTCTGACTGGAGTCTTGATGAATCCGAGTAGACTCATCAGAAGACTAGGGATTATTCAGGTGAGTCAGGTGCTGTGTCAAGTTGTATGTTTTGTTTTAAGCAAAGTTACTGAATATTTCCTAAGGATAATATAAGAAAGCACAAAAGCAATCTATGAAGAAATGGTAAGTAAAATAAATACAGCAATTAAGTTAGTGGCATTAATAACAGAATTAATACATTTTAAAATGCAGTTACTTTTTTAAAAAATATTGTGCTTATCTGTTACTACACTAAGATAGCCTTATTTAAGAACTGTCCTCTACTTTACTAGGTGGTAAATCTTTGAAGGCACAAATGGCAGTTAGGTACCTTCATTGGAATTAGGCACCTAACTGCCATATCTTCCCCTCATTGTGTAGTAACAGCTCTGTTGAAAGAGTGGATTGCTGTTTCGACTTTTGTGCTGTCTCTTTTCTGCTGATCCTTGAATTCTAGTTGTAGATTAGTATCTCTGTGGATTTTGTAATATGGACTTTATTTTGTTTGTATTTCACTGAGAGCAATGTTCTGAAAAGAAATGATTTTTTTAAAATTTCATTATATATAGTTCCAAGACACTTCTCTCTGCATTGCTTGGGTAGCAAAGGTGATATAGTTTAAAGACACTTCTCTCTGCACTGCTTGGGTAGCAAAGGTGATGTTGTAGGGTGGGGTTTTCAAAAGCACTTGAGGCTTTTCCACCTTTGAAATCAATGGGAATTGAGTTAACCCAATGGTGAGTGCTTTGTGAGCAGAGCTGAATGTAGGCTGAGTGCTTTTGAAAATATCACTCTTCAGCTACCTACCTCTAACTCTGTTTTTAGAGCATAAACCAAACTATGTATCTGAAGGTAATGCATTTATATAGAGGTGGGATTTGACCTTTCATTTGTTCTTATTTTCTTGAGCAGCAGTAAGCCACAGGAACACAGAAAAGCATTCTAAAGGAACCTAGTATTGTCTGGGGGGACTATGAGTTGGGCAGAATATTCTCTACTCACTGGAATCCTGCCATTGCACTCCTGCCACTATCTTTTGCAACCCATTCATCAGAAGACTTTTCCCCCCATCTTGCTTCAGATGATCACCCAAGCTTTCACAGACCTACAGAGAAGACTGTCAAGTGGAAGCCCAATGTAGGGTTATTATTCTCACCTTGTCAAAGATATCTCTAGGTCTTCCTTGCATGTGAAGATCTTTCTGAGTAGTCCACAAGAATATTCACTGTTATGCTGCTTTTTGCAATACAGGGGTCCTGCAAACCCTAACAATATGTAAACAAAATATAAAGTTATAGTTTCATCCAAACAAACCTTCAGTTCAAGTAATTTCTGCCTCACACACATTGCATCCTTATGATTAGCAAATAGGCAGCAGGGACTTTCTTTTAGTCAAGGAGGGAGCATTTTATTGTTCTGTGCTTCATCAGCTAAAATTGAAATCATAATTGATTTCCTCTATCTTTTATTTGTGGGATTTTGGCTGCCAAGTCAAACTCCTTTTTAACTCTCCTCGTACCACAGCTACAAAAAACCCACCACAAAACAAACAAACAAAAAATAAAATAAATTCACAGCCCACCAAAAAGTAAGGTGAGATTTTTAATTAGCTCCCCACTTCGATGTCACAGAGAAATAATGATATATTGTGGTTCTACCATTCTTTTCACTGAAGAATCACACAACACATAGCAAACATTTACTAAATACACTTCATAATTTAGTAGACATCAATTCTCAAATCACTAAAATGCAGCCACCTCTGGGTTGGAAAGCAGCTCTTTAACAATGCATAGCAACTCCATACAATACTTCAGGGAAGGAAATGAAGAATGAAGTATTCATCTGAAACCACAGGCAGAACTTAAGTAGGCAGAATGTAATTACCTAAACTGGAATTATGCCAGGGCACTGGGGTTAACATCACTACTCTTATAACACTTCTATTTAAGTGCAATACAGGAAAGAAGTAACAACAGGAATTCTGAATTAAACTGGTGTGAACTGAAAGCTGCAGATTTCAGTCCAATTAAAATTGACAGCCTAGTGAAGCAGATACACACAGCACTCAGATAAATATAGAAATTCAAGTTTTTTTCTTTCTTGTTTTTTTTAAATTATGCTCTCCACTCAGTATTTCTTCCTCTGGATATTTCAGTTTTGGGTTTGTTTTTTTTTTCCTTCAGTCTTTTGATGCCAAGAAACTACCATTGACTGGAAACACTTACTAGCTTTTTCAAACAGTTTTCATAACTTAAAATAAAGATGGAAAACTGTATCATGTTAAGTGTTCCAGCAATGCATTTCTCTCCTCTTCCTAGGCTTGCAGTATTAAAGTTGCATTGGCTGTGGAGCAGAAGATTAGAGAGAGCAACAGCTTTTAACCTTAAATAGTAAATTATGCTGAAGCCAGTAGTTCGCCTTTCAAGCACACATACTACAAACATTACAGATTTGACGCTTATAACTAAAAGATACACAGGCTGAACCACTGGCAAATGTTTTGCTGGGATTAATTTCTAGAAGGTAAAAACAACAAACTTCCTTCTTTTCCCTGCTTGAAAGAAATATGCTAGAAATAACAGAAAACATCAGATCCTACAATCCTTACATTCATGAGTAACCCTTACTCATGTGGACAGAGGCATTGAAATCCCAATGAGGTCAAGAGGATTACAGTAGTGTTAGGGTTCTCTTTCTCACAGAGATGCTGTTTGAAAGTCCAGGATAACAGCTGCTGTGTATTATAAGTGTATGGTGCTATTAATTATTACAAACAGCTACAGTGGTGTTTGTAACTGACCATTGCCTGAACTTTTGCTAAATTATATTGGTGTGGCAGGGAGATGTCCCTTGAAGCAGCTCTGTTATTTAACAGAGGAATGAAAAGAAGATATTTTTAAGAGCAGAGCAGAGGAAAACTCCCCTGGGCAGTGTCCTGTTGCCCTCAAGATCCATTATTGTTTCTAAACTGCTGTTTTCTGTTTAAGAGATCACCACCAAATCTTCCACAGGAAGCACTGGAAAGGGACATCAAGTTAGGTCTATACTGAGCTTATAAGTAACATTCTTAAAATGGAGGTTTGATTTATGTTATACTAACAACTAGGTTTAAGGGGGTGGGGAGGGCTGCAGCATTTAGTTATAAATTTTTAATAATGTAATAAATGGTGCCATCTAGTGGTGCTGCTTTTTCACTTTGGCTCAACATCAGGTTTATGATTATACAATACTGCACCTACAAGTAGCAATGAAATACAAAAAGAAGTCAAAAGGGATAGTATTTTGTATAATGTGTTTCATCTGCAGAGCATCTCTGAATGCTTTCAGCAACTTCTGTAGAGCAAACAATTCCAGAATTAAATAGTGTACACAAACAGGAAGAGAAGTTACAGGGTGTCTACTTAAAATGTCTCTAGTTAAAAACTGAAATTGGATGAAGGGATGATGAGGAAGAGGGATGTATACAAGCTAACCCAAACGGCAGGAACAGCAGACGGGCAGGGCGTCACCTCAGCAGTGATGAAATGTATGAAAAGGCTGTCCAGACTTTTGTAATTGATGTTCATGTTTTAAAATTTCAGTAAAAGAATTTGATGCTGGTGGTTTGATTTTATTTCAGCCTATGCCAGTGACTTGCAATGTGCTACTGGGCAAGTTACAAACTCTTGTGTTTCAGATATACACCTCCAATATGAAGATTAAGGAAGATCATACCTGTATACCTAATAGATCCATCTGAGATCCTTGGATCATTCAGTTGTTAGGCTGGTCTCCATAGCTAAGGAAGCATGATTGATGTCAGTTTAATAGGAGCTTTAACCCTTTATTTGTGATTAATATTATATGATTTCTCTGCAGATCTGAGCATGTCTATGCTCGCAATGAGGTTGGTTCCTTTTTTGGAAACAACCAGGCTGGTGACTGTGATCATAAGATCATCTGTATGCCAGAAGGCAAGAGGCTCCCTAGTATCTGGCAGTGAGTTTCAGCAGGCATGACCAGCCCAGTGTACCCTAACACACCGTTGTTATAATCTGCATCTAAAAGATGTCATGTCATATGTCACTAGAAAACTAATCACTCACTGAACATTAATATTCTTGTGTGATGTATGTATGGTGTTGTGCTAACTGGAATGGGTCACAACCATGAGTGCCAGCCATGTTAGTCTAGTTCAGCAAAACAAGAAAGGAGTCCTGTAGCTCTTAAAGACTAACAAATTTATTTATTCCATGAGCTTTCATTTAGCCATCTGATGAAGTGGGATTTTCGCCCACAAAAGCTCATACGATAAATATGTTAGTCTTTAAGTGCCACAGGATTCCTTGCTTGTTAGCCTTAGAGCACACTGTCAAAAAGGAGGGCAGACACCCCACACTGGTTGTTTAAATAATTAGATTTCACCAACCCAGTAACAAATGTGAACTCCTGAATCCCTATAATAGTCATACCATTGAGCCACAGACAGTCAGCTTGGGCACTCCAATCTCCCTCTCTCTATTCAGGCAGGTTAGACTTAGTGATACATGATCATTTATACCAAAAATCACAAATATTCAGGTTGCTCTCAGTCCCATTAGGCCAGTCACTTACCCCAGATCAATTTGTACCTTAGATCTCACAGTAAAGACAACTGCTATAAGCCTTTCATTCTGCAGGATGCTTTCTAATTTTGTTTTTGTTGTTGTTTTTTTTTTAAGGGCAGGGCTGGATTGTTTCTGTCATAGTTAAAATGAAAAAAAAATTACAGACTAGTCACAATTTAAATAAATAAATAAATACAGCTTTTTCAGTGACAGAGATGGAAAACATCATCTTAAACCACTAGGGTCTAAGAATAGATTGTACTCAAAAACTGCCATATGGATTGTTCACTTATCTAAATAACAGCAGTTCTCAACAACTGTGTTGGAACACATTACTATGTCACCACACAGTGATAAGAGTGTCACAGAGAGCTGGGGAGACATCTGGATTTGGCCTGAGGGGTGTGGGCTATTGTGTCCTGGAGGGTCGCAACACACTGTCAAGTGTGTTGCAACCACAAAAGGTTGAGAACCACTGATCTAAAATGAAGGTCACTCTCACTCTGATATCTTGCAGGCCAAGTTCCACTTTTTTTTATTTCATGAGGGAGCACTATAGTTCTAAAAATAGGAGTTCATGCTATGAAATGCCAGCAGAGCCATCAGCACAGTACATCAATGCAAACATCAACGCCGTAATAAATCAAAGGGAAAAGCTTTTCTGCCCTGGCTCCTCTGAATGCCACCATCTCAATCTCAACAAAATTCAGGAAGAAAGATTATTCTCAGTGGTATTTTAATAGAATGCACCACAAGCGTGTTATTCACTAGAATAAAGCCTAGAAATTAGCCTGGGTTAAATCGGGATTCACAAAGAGCACCATACGCAATGCTAAATAAGCAACACAGTACCACATGAGCCAAAAGGAATACATGTGCAGTAACACATTGCACAGTGAGAGTTTGGGGATCGCCTCTTGCTCTTAATTTGGAACCTATGAATGTGAAGTTTAGCTTGCTTAGCATGCTCAGAATAGAAAACAATGGGAAACAAAGTGCGACGCAAAGTGTCTGTAGACTTCTGTCTCACACTATTTGTGGATCTATTGCCCACACTACAGCCTTTTTTATTTTTTATTTTTTTCAATTCATTCCACATACAGAACTCTATACGGGAGCTTGTGGAACACACAAGATCAAGAGCCACAGCCCAGCCCCTCAGGCTGCATGATGGGCAAATGTGTGTCGGAGGCAATAAAGGAGGAAAAGTCTGGGCCATGGAATTGCTACAGAATTGGTCTGTGGATCAAGTAGCCTGTGCAGGGCTTATCTGCCCTCCTTAATTCCCTGTTCATCAGGAGAATTCTCACAACTCATTATCTTCTATCCCACTCTTGTCCCACCTTGAATTAGCCAGGTGTGCTGCTGGGCTCTAAGCACATGAGAGGTTTCCTTGTCAGTGATGTCCTACACATCCTGTTCCTATCCCTGTTTACGGAAGGAGCACCAGTTGCACTGCCAAAGGGATCTCTCCAGCTAAGGAAAAGGTGTGAGGAGTGAGGAAGGAAATACATATGCTCTTAAGAATTTCAAGAAGGGAGAGGGAGAATTTGCCTAAAGAAAAATCATTTGGAATTCACAAGTAGAAAACTGCAGAATACTCATTTGTTTACTTACTTAAATCACACCCAACGTGACATCTGTAGGCACACTTACAGATGTATAAAATAAATGATCATAGCCCAGACCATTTCCTTTCACCATCATCATCTACTTCCCACTGAAAATAAATACCCACCTTGCTATTGACACAAAGCAAGAGAGTAAGTTTATACAAATGTCTTGTATTACATAATATAGGTTGCAACCCACAAAGCCAAAAAGAATCTTGAAATTCTCTTTCAGCTCAGACATTTCATTGAGATTTTCTGTTCTGGTACTGCACATCTCAAAACTTATCATTTTAGTATATTCTCTGATGTGATATATTAACAAATCTTTTTTGATTTGTGCATGGGTAATTAAAATTGTTAGCATCACAATATGCCTGCTTTTTGTGTGTTCCATGGCTTTTAAAACAATGTTTCTACTGCTGTTTTTCTTATCAGCTGCTCTTTTTTATGTTTTTATGACAGCTTTTTTGTTTGTTTGTATTTTAGCATACATTGTTTTCCACACTTATGTATTAAAAGCAAGCATAATTATACTAAATTGTGTCAGAATATTAAAACATTTGGGAAATATCTTAATGAAAACTCAAAACTCTTTGTACAAGAAAATTAACACTCTCAAAGGTCTAATAAGCATGGTTAAGGATGTCTCTGATGCCAACAACCTAAAAAGTACTTAAAATCCCCAGTGCCATGAGCTAATAAAATAATGCAATTCAGAAAAAAAGTAGGAAATGTACCGACTATTCATAATGCCATTAAAATGAAGAGGATGTTGTCTTCAGCTGAACAGTCAATGTAAGTGCAAAGGGAGTTAGATAAAATTTAAAATGTGATGACTGTGTTGACTCTACCAGTCGTATTAGTAAAGGCATATTGCTTGATTTATCACTGGATTACTTTAGTTTTATGCTGATGTAATTCCATTTAAATCAACGGAGGTGCACTGTATAAGACTCTAGAAACTCATCAGTGAATCTGTTAGCTTCTGCTTTTCAGTATCATAATGGATAGCTCCCAAAGAGTTAAAAGAGGTACTTTTGAAAACATAACAAGTATGCATGATAGCTTCTTTTTAAATATTATTCATAACTAAAGAATTCAGAAACACCAAAACATTATAGTTGGTACTATAACAACTCAGGCTCCATTAGGATGTTTGTGATGATTTCACTTTGATGCCAAATTTTCATCCCCCTTCCTTTTATACAGATACTCAGCAGCAGGAGGGATAATTGAATGATTATAAAGGAGGTGTTCATTAAAAATGGGTGGAGATAGAAAAGGGAGATTTTCTGGCTCATAAGAGAGCTTTCAGTTATGTTGTTCCAAAGGGGCAGCCATGTTAGTCTAGTTCAGTAAAACAAACAAACAAGGAGTTCTGTGGCACTTAAAGACTAACAAATTTATTCATTGCATGAGCTTTCATGGAAGAAAATCCCACTTCATCAGAAACCTGGAAGATGAGGGAAATAAGAATCTCTAATTTCCCTCATCTTCAAAGCATCTGACAAAGTGGGATTTTCTCCCATGAAAACTCACGCAATGAATAAATTTGTAGGTCTTTAAGGGTATGTCTACATCTGCTTTTTCAATTCGGACTTGCTAGTCCAAAATAAAAAAGCCAGAGGTTAGATGCCTCAGGCCAGTTCAGGCTAACCATGGCTTTTTAGTTCAAACTAGCTGTGTGTCCTAGTTCAAACTAACTTTTTAGTTCAAACTAGTAAGCATGGCTAGTTTGAACTAATGGCTTAATCTGAACTTTTTTGGTTCAAACTAGCCATTAGTCCTGGTCTACATCGCACTAGTTTGAACTTAAAGTTTGAAGTAAGCATTTAGTCCAGACTAACCGGTCAAACTTATTAGTTTGGACTAAGCTTTGGCTAGTCTGAACTAAGAAATGTTTTACTTTGTACTAGTCAAAGGCTAGTGTAGACCTGGATCAAATTAGCCTGGACTAAGCTTGCTTAGTCCGGACGAATGGACTAGTGCAGAGATACCCATAGGCTATGTCTATACTGGAGTCTTAGGTCAACTGAAGGAAGCTTAAGTCAACCTACAGATCCTCATGGCCAAGCTTGGCTTTTATTAAGTTGACTTAAGTGTTTCCTTAAGTTGACTTAATAACGCCACCTCTTAAGGTCAACATAATGCTTAAACTCAACCTTCATAAGATGACTTAAGCCAGTGTGGATGGGGAATAGTGCTTCAGTTGACTTAATTGGCCTCCAGGCCGCCTCCCAGAGTTCCTGGCCACCAGGAAGCATTGACTTAGCACCTGCTAGCGTGGACACGGATAGTCAAAGGAGTTTCCAGTGTGGACTCTCTCTGTAAGTCAACTTAACAAGGTTGACTTTAAGTCGACTTACAGCAGGCCTTGTCAAGTTGACTTAACAGAGCCTCTGGTGTAGATATACCATAAGTGCCATAAGCGTTTTGTATATGCTCTCACAAACAAACTGAACAATTTAAACAGAATATTTTTCTTACTCATAAAATGTTGTTTTTCTGATGGAATAAGTCAATTTCAGAAATAAGTCAAGAATGCATTTCTTCCAGTGATACGGACCTTTTCTCTACATGGCTGGCTCTGAGCTTTAGAAGCAACCCAGATGCTATTTTACAGCTCAGCCACAAACTTCCTTTGTGACTTTGGACATCTTGGTGCTACATTTCTGTATTTATACAACAGCAGTAATACTATTTCCCTATGTCCCATCTGTTAGAATGAATTCAGTACTGTTTGTGAAGTGCTCAGATATACAATGATGAACATCAAAGAAAGGCAAATGAAAAAAACAGATACACTTCCTGACCCAATTAGCTAACACACTTGTGCACTTTGTCATTAGCACCAGCTCATTCAACATCAATTTAGGCTACATCCACACCCACACTACAAGCTAGAAGTGTGATTTCCCTGCTTGTGGCTACATACTTGTCACAGCTCTCATCAAGGTAGCCTGAATACCAATAGAAAATTAGCCATGGTAGCTTGGGTAGCGACAGCAGAGGAATGGCTTAGCCATGCTGACTACTGACCCTGCAGCAACTGGAGAGGGAGCCCACATCACACTTGGTCTGCGGCAGTAACTTAGCTGTCCTGTGGGGCAGTGCCTGGCTCCCTGCTCTGGGCTTTGTGATCTGGTGTATAAGGTTGCAGCACCTGTCAGGTTTGATCTACCTGCCCATCTGTGACAGAGGAGCTGCCAGGCCAGATTTTAGTGAATGGCATTGTGACCTAACATGCTGCTTTGCAGTGCCAATCAAGTTTGATCTGCCCACTCCTTCATCCCACTGGGCCGAATTTCAGGTAGTGGTATTGGGACCCTACATGCTGGGTCACAACAATGCTGCTTGGTTTGGGGGACTTCTCAGACAGAGGGCCTGAAGTAAAGTGCCCCGTTTTCCTTCCCTTTCTCTTTCCCTGAGTGACCCAGCTTTCATTATCCTCTCTGCAAACAGGTGTGCTCTCCCAAGGACCACATGGAAATGGATTCTCATGTGAAAAACTGTCCAAGAAAAAGACTCAAGTTACTGCTGGGGTGTGTAAGAAGACCTTGAATCCAGGCTGTAACTGATGTCTAGGGCAGTGGTTCTCAAACACTGTTGTCAGGACCCAAAGATGTGTCGCAAAGAGTGGGAGGCATGTCATGGAAAACTGGCAACTCAAGTTGGAGCTGGCTTGGCATTTCTGCTGCCTGCTACTGTCTGCTGCCATCAGTGGCCTGCTTCTGCAGCTAGGGCCAGAGGAGTAAAGGGGCTTAGGTGCTGCAGCCCATAGCCCTGGGCTGGAGGGGCACCATTCACTTGCCCCAATGAAATAAACTTGGCCCTACCAAGCTGAAGTGTTGGGGCACTAACCCACCCTGGCTGGATTCTGCCCCCACCCAGATCCCAGAGCTTCATAACCTCCCAAGCACTCCCAGCCTGAGTGGCACAGCCATCACCACTGGCTTCTCTTGCTTTGCTCCTGGGTTGGCTGGTTTCTGGAGCAATGCAGTCTCCAGAGGGCTCCTAGCCTGAGCATCATCGCAGCCATTTGGTAGTGTGTCATGAAGGGGAACACCATCCATCAAAGTGCATCATGATGGAAAAAAAAGTTGAGAATCACTGGTCTAGGATACGGCAGACTGCATCTCCCAGTATAGGGGCCTGCATCCTGTGGCTCCAGAGCCTCATGCAGCTCTATGGCTTCCCTCTTGTGGCTCCAGACTCTGGGACCCCCACCATGACTAGGGGACCCTGCAGGTGGCCCACACCCTGTCTCCAAGCCCCCCATGTCACTGGGGGACCCTGTGAGCTGCCCACACCAGGCTTCAGGCTCCCCATCACCACTGAGAGTTCCTATGGGGATCCCACTCCTATAGCCAATGCCTTGGTCCAGCTCCCCCTAGCCTCCCAGCAGGAGACTACACCCACTGTGGCTCTCATAACACTCGGTTATTGAAAATATTTTTTAAAATGGCTCTCACCTTTTGGGTCACCAACTCCTGCCCCAGTGAGAATATTTTCGTTTTAATCACTGAGATGGAATTATTGAGATGCTCCACTTCTTTTCTTTTATTGTCCTGAGTTTTACAAGGAACCTGAAGGGCAGATGAAACAATAAAGGAAAGAGTCCGGTTCCCAGATGTAGAGGGTAATGTAGGTGCTGGAGGGGCAGGAGAGGTGATTGGTACTTGTTCTATACATTGTAGGTAATTCCTTTTTGCAGCAAGTAGAATGGCCAACTACACCAATGCTGAATGGGCAGTTTAAGATAGCTGTTTAAACACATGAGGATGGGAGGATGCACTTCTTGATTATAAAATTAATTAAGACCTAAAGAGTCATTAGACTGAGGGGGATGCCGACATCACAGCATAGCAGCTGAGAGCAGGAACTGCA
Source organism: Podocnemis expansa (assembly GCA_007922195.1). Classification (NCBI taxonomy): domain Eukaryota; kingdom Metazoa; phylum Chordata; order Testudines; family Podocnemididae; genus Podocnemis; species Podocnemis expansa. Next base: position 6,697,083 of record ML681992.1, read on the forward strand.
GGGAAAGTGCTGTTCAGATAGCTGTGAGCAGGATCTTGCTCAGTACAGATGGAATCTTCAGGAAGTTTAGCTGCCAAACTCCAAGAAGCCTCTGTTTAGCATATGTGAACTGACATTTTTCTAAATTGACCATATCTGGACAGTTTTTCACAGCAACAGCAAAAGCGGAACTCTTGACACAAAGGCCAATGCTCTATCCAATTTCAAGTCAATGCTTCAAATCATGGGGATGCCGGAGTTTCTCAATGGAATGGAAGTAAGAATGTTTTTAAACATGGGCAAAACAGTGTATTTTTCCCTAATCTTGCTCTTGGAAAGGGCTAAACCATTTGTGCTGTAACATTTTTAAGACAATTCAGCCTGAGGCAGCAAGGAAACTTTCAGTCCAAATGGTTGAAGTTCTGTAAAGTTATAAACAATTAGAAAAAGATTCTTTTAGTCAAAAGTAGTTTAAAACTGCTGCCAGTTTTAATCAGCTGGGGTTTTCAAAACAGCCTTTCTTCTTGCTAAAAAGACAGTACATCTTTCAAAACAGCTAACCCTTCTAAAGCTATCATAACTAAGTTGATCCTAAGTTTCTGACGGTTTCACTGTTAGCTGAAGAAAAGACTTTTAGAAAATTGTTAGGCAAAACAATCTTTCTAAATTATTCACAATGGAATTATGTCTTTAGGTTGTAGAAGACAGTGTGTCCTAATGGCTAGACTCCAGCTTCGCACTCAGGAGGCCTGACTATTATTCCCAGGTTTGCCATGGTCCTAATGGGTGACATTGAACAATTTATGGCATTGTGTTGTACCTTGGTTCCTTTGTGATAGCACTCTGAGATCTAATGATGAGAAGCACTACGTAACAGGAGGTAAATAGCCATAATAATAGAAGACAAAAATTGGGGGAATTTTTCAAAATACCCAACCCCTATGACATTGTCTCATAATTGTAAGAGTTGGACTTTTACTTGGAAAAATTGCATGGGTCTTTCCACTCTGTCCACTTCATAATGCATATAAAAAGTAGGCAGATAGTTTACAGAACTTCATACACTTGTATAAAAGTACTTTCTCCCATAAACCTCCAGTAAGTCTTTCATGTTACCATGTGTAAAGACAAAATATGACCACTAGAGGGAACCATTAGATTGAATTTTGGATAAAAATGGCAGACATTCTAGGTAAAAGCACTCATAAGCCCAAACAAACTCAAAGAACACATTTCAAGTAAATAGTGGTATTTGCACATAAGGAAATCATTTATAACTTTTGCTCAAAATTATTCAGCCATACATTAAATTTAGAGGTGAGTGTTATTTTTATCAGAACATGACTGCTTTTATTTTAACATTTAATCAGTAAATATTGGAGGATGGTGGAATTTATATAAATTAGATTAAAATAAGATGATTTAGCTTATTAAGGAGGAAAATTAGAAGGGATTTAAATGAAGTATATAAGACTAGAAAGGGTTGCATGAAAAATGTTCCCTAAAAGAAAGGACTACTCATTTAAATTGGCACATAAACATTTTCCATTGTGTTCAATTTTAATGTCTTATACTGTGCTCATCTCTGTAGTATCTGTGTACTTTCCAGCAGAACATTAAGCAGTGTGACTAACATCAGTCACATGTTGTTTGTTCTCTCATTCGTTCCCTGGGAGAGAAGTTTGTATAGTGGTTGGTAGGGTGTTTTTGTTTTGATGGGGTTTTGTTTGTATTTTAAATATACAGGTTATTATGTGCATATCTTAGAGAACGTGGGTCAAAGAATTGTGGCTTTCACTTTGAATCGAAGGTAATGACATTTGTGTTGGCCCTTAGTTCCTCGAGTAGTTCTCTCCACAGTCTTAAACGGCCTGAAGAAAGTTCTGGCTCCCACACAATAGAACAAACAGAAAAAAATTATTTCTACAGACTGCTTGGAATTCCTCTTCTGGAATTCACTGCCCCAAGAGGACTCAAATTAAACACTATAGCTGGATTTTGTAAAAGGGCTGGCTAACTGTATTACCAGTACTAACATTAGTAATAGTGGGGAAAAAGCAATTTAGTTAGTTCCTATGTGCCAGGAAGTAACTGACAGACAAATGGGTCAAGAAGGACTTTTTCTCTCATCAGTAGCACTGCAGAATTGACCAAGTGCATGATGCTGTTTTTAAACTCCTTCCTCCGAAGCATCATATACTCTCTCTGGCAAGATACCATACATGACTGACCAATGATATATCATGCTGTATGGCAGATCCTATGGGCAAGATCCTGTCTCAATATCTTGCTGCTAATTCTAGCAGCCATGATGCTAAGGGGAGCTGTGGACTCCCTCATGTGGCCTAGGGCTGTGCCACCACACAGTATTGTGGTGAATGTGCTCAGAAATGTTGGGGAAGAGAGAGGACATGCCCTTTGGGATAACCCTGAAGTTGCTCTAATTTATTTTGGGGCCAAGCCAGACCCTGACTGCTGCATAACCTGTAATAAGAATAAATGCAAGAACTGGAAAATCATAACATCTTCAGGGAGAGAGAGAGACATTTATTTATAGGGCTAATAGGGAACACTTATTTACAGTGCTAATAGGGAACAGAAGACCCAGGCTCAATGTGATGTGTTAGGACAGTGGTTCTCAACCACTGTGTCAGGACACATTACTGTCACCGCACAGTGGTAAGTGTGTCACAGAGAGCCAAGGAGATGGCTTGATTTGGCCTGGGGGCGGTGGGCTGGTGTCATCTGTAGGGTTGTGATATGCCACCAAGTGTATTGTGATCCACAAAAGGTTGAGAACTACTGTGTTAGGATACTGACACATATTGCATGCCTGTGAGTTTGAGGACTGTGCACATTTTACATGTTCTGAGTTACCAGCCAATTAATTTGTTGACATCATTCTTCTGGACAGTATATTAAAAAAGATAATGGAGGCTAGTCTACAGGGCCCCATTCATGTCAGAGCTCATTGCAAAAACAATGCTCTCATGCCTGCTTAGTTCATTAATAATTTACGCACAAATGAGCCAAAATAAACAAAACAAAACAGGCAGCTTCCACCACTGAAGGCTTGATCCATTATATGTCCTGCAAGGCAGCAGAACTTGCTGTGCACCTTGGTTATTTCAAAAGAAAACAAAATCAACATGCCACACCCAACGTCTTAATTTGTTACGACAGCATCAACCTTGCTATCAGCTTCTGGCCAAAGAGGCCTACAATAGATTTGGGTGAACTATGGTAATATGGGGTATTAGCATGGGCAATAGGCACAAAGTGTGTGCCCGCAAAAGAAGAGACAATGAGAAATAAAAGTTGTACTAAACTTGTAGTGACCCTTTAAAATACCAACATTATCTTTTTTAAGGCTTGGGCTAAAGCAATGGAAATAAAACATAGTTAATTAGGTACCAAGCAAAGTAGATAATTTGCTATATAAGAAACCCCTTCATCTGGCTTTGCTAAGTCAGTGATTGGCAATCATATCGCTTTTTTGTTAAAGGGTACAGAAAATTTAACTCTTACAGGGTTCATTGTTAATACCTGCCTGATGAAATTGGTGTTGACCAATATTAGGCTAAGCATCCCTGTGTTTAGCCCACTTGAAAATAACTTGATCAAATACTTACATGTGTTGTGTTACTATTTGGAGGTAGTAAATTGATTATGATTCACATTTTATAGCCATGTTTACAGTGCTTGTATAGATTCCGTTCAGCCATTAAATTTAAGGAATTTATTGTTAAGTTAGTGTTTTGCTAACACCCTGGGTAAAGTATAATAGTAATTCAAAAGTAATCCTAGAAATATATCATAATCAATGGGGCTCAGTGATGGTGTTCTAACCCCAAACACCTTGTCAAGGTAATCTGGGAGGACAACATAATGCCTAGGAGCAACTGTATGGATGGCTGGGGTTAAAAGGTAAATCCTACCAGGCAAACAGCATATCAAGTTCTTGTATATATTTATTCTTTATGCAGTTCAGCATGTGTCAGCTAGAAAAGATTGCAAACTTGGCTGTTTAATAATTGTGCTGTGCATTGCAATGAAAGCAACTTGGGTTTGTTGACCTTTTGGTCCTTCAGCCAGCTGGATTTGAAGAGGCAATTCAGTGAGAGAGGTTAGGAGAGATGAAATGCTTCTGGTCCCTCAACAGTAATATTTTTTTTTTTGGACTACTGAGAAGATAAAGAGTTTATGCTGTGTGTTGTAAATGAAAACCTATTCCTTCTTCCCCAACAGGGCAGGACTAATGCGCCATTTGGCAAACCACTTAATCATGTGCTTAACGTCTTTAAGCAGTAGCCAGAGCAATATCAGAAAGGGTTTGTTATCCAGAGAAGTAGGTGATGCAAAGCAACAACTTTTATTGGACCAACTTCTGTTGGTAAAAGACAGGCTTTCAAGCTACACTGAGATCTTCTTTGAGTCACCCCTCTAAGCCAGAAAACTTACTCTTTCACCTTGAGTTGGCCCATTATAAGAGATTATCTCACCAACGTTGTCCTGTTAATATCCTGGTTCCAGTAGAGCAACAATAACACTATGAACAACTTTGATAGCCAGAGTTATATTAATTATGTTTTAACTGTAAGCACATGCTTAAGAACTTTGCTGACTTGGGCATAAGGCAAGATCAGTGAAACACATAATCATCACCATGCTAAAAATGTGCCACAAGGCTTGAAATGCTGAAGGTGAAGGAAGACAAGACATCCTGGGAAATATGCAAAGCACCACTTTTCCTAAGGAAAACAAAATGGCAGTGGTTTTTCAAGTGACTTTTCTTTGCTGATTGGTGTCATAGACTAGGACTTGGGCTTTGGGCCTGGTGACTGTAGCCAGAGTAAGGATCCAAAACCTGGGATCAGGACCATGGGAAAACCACATCCCAAATATATTAGGGAGTGCCCTGACCTGAGCCAGAGTCATGGGTGGCACTGTCTGGGAGTTATGGCCAGGTTGGGGCCTTTATAAATTTCCTGCCCTGCTGTGGCATGCAGAACATGGCCCAGGGGGTAGGAAATTTAAAATGTCACCCGTAGTTCTGGGCCTTGAGCTCCAGCAGATAAGTAGTGGGGCTGGGGAGAAGGGCTTGGAGTCAGGAGAGCCAGGACCTGCAGGGTGCTGTGGGACCACAGAAAGGCTGCTGTGAGCTGGGCTGAGCTCAGGAGCCCCTGGTAACCCACTGGGAGCAGCACTGAGTGTAGGGTCCCCATGGAGCCCTGGGGCTGTGCCTGAAGGTATGGGTTTGACGGCCTGCATCTTGAATCTTTTTCCTCTGGAGTAACACTCCTGGTCAAGACCCAGAGTCAGGAAACCAGGATGCAGAACTAAGGGTTTGGATCCAGAGTAAGGAAACAAAGGCAGGAATCAGGTAAATTCTCTGTATCTTAAAAATCCTCAGATCATGATTTGAGGAGGTAAATAACTCAGTCATAAGTTAGAGGCTTATTGTTGAAGTCTGTGGGTGAGGATTTCAGGCTTGCATGGTGCAGGGAGCAGACTAGATGATCATACTGGTCCCTTCTGACCTTAGAGTCTATGAGTCAGTAGGGAAGCAAGTCTAGAGCAGGCCTGATCATGGTGGAAGTTATGTACGTTGAGTAGCTAGCAATTGGTTAGTGCTGTTCGGTGTAATAGCAGGCCTGCTGATTTTCTTGGCCAGTCAGGGGGAGTGTTCACTCAGTTGACCCCATTGTGGCTTAGCTGTTCTCACAGGCCACCCAGATTCTGGACAATTGGAACCCTATTTAGACTTAATTTATTTCTGTTTCTTAGCCCCAGTACAAGTGGTTTAGTGCAGGAGGCTTAAAATAGACTGCATCCTCAGGGACAGAGGGGAAAAAAGTACATATTGTCACAGTTTGAAGGTAACTGCCCATGTGTTTCCCCCCTGAGGTCCTTCAAGACCACCCACTTAAAGTTTTCTGGCTCCCAGCTGACATCTGACGTGCACTTCACTCCCTTCTGACAAGGGTTTTATAACTGAACAGCTGCTCCCTCATCTATGCTGTGATATTCCCAGCAAGTCAGCCTGCCTGAAGGGCAAACACATGTGCTTTGCTTTCTCTGAGGGCTATGAGCAGTTCATTGCTACCACTTACAAGCTACCACACAGCTCCTTCTAAGCAAGCACCTTTATTCCTACTTACAGATAAAGCATGTTAAAACAACCAGAACCCACATGAATGCTAAAATGCTATTCCTAAATCCAATGTGGGGCTCTACTAGGTGTCTGTCTTTCAAACCCTACAGCTGGGTTTTCCCCATGGTTGCAAGCTCATATCAATCTTTAGATCAGCAGCCAGGATAAATGCCCTGAGTCAGCTGAAGCTTGAATTATTTATGCATAGGTCCTTCCCTGTTTGCTGGTCTCTGGAGAATCCAGTTTGAACCAACAACCCTTCCCAGAAGGTGGTACCTCCCCCGGAGATGTTATAACCTGAGTCATTTGCCTGAATTATCTTCTATTGTTTCCACTTCCTGGAGAAGCTATGGTAACCATCCCTCCCTCCTTCCTCCCCCACCCCAACACGCCGAGTGCAAACAATCCTGGCCAACAATGATATATAAACCAATTTATACACTTAATATCAGAGGCATTGTTGGTGGGGGGTCCGGAGGCGTCAGTCCCCCTGAAACTCAGGGCCAGCCCCCGAGCAGTGCACCAGTAAACTGCATGGGGACACACTGTTGCTACCCTATGCAGGGAACACTGCCTGCACAGCTGGAAGCCGTGGCCTCTACCCAGCCAGAAGACACAGTCTTCTGGCCGGTAGAGAAATGCCCCAGGCTGGGCCTGGGAGTTTTTAAAACTTCCACCCTGGCCTGACCCTGCACTGAGCATGCTCAGAGCAGGGTCAGGCTGAGAGCCTCAGCCTCTGCTGGGGCCATGCTCTCCTCTGGTGGCCAGGGGGGAAGTCTGGGGGCAGGCAAACCAGCCCAGTGGGGAAAGGGAGTGGGAGAGGGAGTTGGCCTGGGGCAGCAGGGGCCAGCAGCGGGACCGGGCCTTACGGAAGGGCTCAGGGGCCGTGGGGGTGGGTTATGGAATGGATTGGGGACCCAGCAGCTGGTATATAAGATGGTGTCTAAAAGATACTGCAGGAAGTTGCCCTGTTTGTTACACATATTATATAAAACCAATGCCTGCAGTATATGTGTAGCTGTTGAAAGCTACAACTAGAAAGAGGGAAAACTTTGCAGAATGGTCATGTGTAAAGGACAGAAAGTAAAATGTGCTTCTATGTGCACTGAATTATTTCTGTTTATTAGATGTGTAACCCCCCTGGGGTTTTAAGGAGCATGGTTCCTTTAAATCTTTGCCTTGTGGGAGAGGGTTTGTGGAGCTGAGGATGGGGGCTGGAGCTGCAGCGAGAGGCCTGAGATGGAAGCAGAGGGAGAGGCTCTGCATGAAGCCAGGGAAGACAGAGCGGCTGACCTGGGATGCCAGGCCAGCACCCACAGAAGGACACCGTGCTAGGGAGAGTCGCCCAAGGACAGAGCGGGATCCAGTGACTGGCCACCTGGAGCTGTGGGGCCGTGACTACAGCACCTGGAACTCAGGGGGGAGGTTGTAGTTAGTTAAGTGGGGAGAGTGTCGCTCTGGGTTCGCAGAGAGTGGCAGAAGAGGTGTCAGAGGATTTTCTCTTGCTGGGAAAGTGCTGGTGCCGAAGACTAGGAGTTGCTGGACTGAACTCTGGACTGGAACTGTGCTGGGACTCCTGAACTCATGGTGCAGATACAGATTTCACATCTGCCTCCAGCCTGCTCTATGGTTGGGCCTTGCAGGGCCCTGTGTTAGCTGTTACTGTGTTACTGCTGCCCCATCTCCTCTGTTGGTTTCCCCTTTTCACCTCTGTAAATAAACCTTCCCCATTCCCATAATCCCTGTGCTATCCCAGTGTGTGTGTGGTCACTCTGGGGGTTTGGAACAGGTGCCCCTGGGGCAAAGGGGCTCTCCTTGCTTTGTTCCCGTGCACACCCTTCTCTGGTCAGAGCCACCTGCAAGGCAGACTCAATCTGGCCACGTGGGTGTTACAGATGTCATTTCCAGTTGTATAATTCTGTTCACTGAAGAAAAGAATGACCTTTGGTCAAACTATTACTGTTGAATACTAAGCCAAGAATTAACTGCCTTATTAGCCCATTAGGATTTGTCAGCATTCTAAGAGCAGCATAAAATGCTTCTTTTAAACATTGTAATGTCTTGTACAGAAAGCTCATAGGCTCATCAGCAGGTAAAAATATACATTTCTTTGTTTTAGAAAATGCCCTCCTCTGATCATCTGAAATTCATTACTAGATATTTTTATCCCTGATTTCTTGTATGCCCCATTTTTAAAATTTTAAACGCCTGACACTGAAATGGTGTGAATTTTCACATACAATAAAAAATTGAAATACTGTATAAAACAGAATTATGCTTGGTAAGAAGTTAATTCTCAGTTTCTGCAAGGTGGGCAGATTCCTTGGAGATGCTGAGCTCCTACTCTGAAAACCTGAGTGCATTAAACTACTCTTGAACACAATATGAAGGGGTTCAAATGTCGTTGGTGGGCAGTCAGGTCTTTAAGGAAATGGAAAGAAATCAAAAAAGCCACTCACAGTAGGAAAAAAAAAAGCAAGGAGTCCTGTGGCATTTAAAGACTAACAGATTTATTTATTGTATGAGCTTTCATGAGAGAAAATCCCACTTCATCAGATGCTTTGAAGATGGGGGAACTTACAGAATGAGATGAAAATAAATGAAAGGGAGTGTAAGACATGGGATCAAGTCATACAGTAACAGCAAATCAGAGCAGTTGTTAAGATTCAAACACTGGGAAACAGCACATAGAGGAGGGTGAAGTCAAATTACCTGTTGTAATGGGAAAAGAAGCCATACGTAAGGGGGGGGTGTACCCGCTATTGTGGAGAACTTTTCTGGTTTATACCCCACCCCAGTGAAGATGGGTAGCAACAGGTTCTGAGCTCTTGCTCCTACTTCCTTTACCCAGAGACTTGCCTGACCTCAAAAAGGTTCCCCTCCTACTCTCCTGCATGGGGGGGGGTCCCTGTAACCAAAACAAGACTGGCCTGAGAGTTTCTGGGGGCTTAACCCCCAATCTTGTTATACTCATTTGGGGCAGGGGGTAGGGTGTCCCTACTCTGGGATGCTGATTACACTGGGCACTTCTCTGGCCCACCAGTCACTGTATGCAATTTAAAGTAATACAATTTATCAAATAATCAGCAATCAAGAATCAAATAAAAAATAAAGAAAAGAGGAGAAAGGTTAAAGGTAAAATACCCAAGTCCCCTGGCACGGGGGCACCATACACACTGTGTCTCTGGGGTGTAGACGACATTCTCAGTCTGTTTTACACATCGCAGGCCCTCTGTCCAGGCCTGGCAGAATTGCTGTGATCCAGGGAGTCAGAGACACAGGCTCTGGCAGTGGCCACACGTCCCCAGGCTCTAGGGCCCCAGCATCAAACCCCCTTTCACTGTTCTCCAGTTGCTTACTGCATCCAGCTCCAGATGGCTCCAGCCCTGGCACCTAACCCCACTCTGCTTTAGTGTGGCTCTCTGGGATGCTCCTTGGGCCCCTCTGGTTCTGCTGCTGTGTGTCTGTGCAGATCAGATCAGCTCCTTTGGCTGCTTCTTTGGCCTCCTGCACCCAGCTCCAGACAACTCCAGCTCCAGCTCTGTTCTGTTCTGTTCAGCTTGGTTTGGCTCTCTGCTGGTCCAGCTGCTATGGGTTTGCTCTGCATAAATCAATTCAGCCTAGGGTTATCAGATGTCAGGCAAAAGGAAAATATGCCCTCCTTTTTACCTTCACATCCTCCGTCCTGCAGGCATTTTAAAAATACATGATTTTGTGTGGCTTTATACTTACATGGGTTAAAGTATTCTGGAACACCTTATTTTTAGGGGGAAGTGTTCCAGAGCCCCTGAAAACCAAAGAATATGACATTAATACTATATTTTCTCCATGTGTCTTCCAATGTCCTCCTTTTCATACTTCCCTGTCCTTTCCATGCTTTGGTATCTGGTAATCCTAACTCAGCCCAGCTCCCTTGCTTGGGTTCTCTGGCTCCCAGCTGCTGGCTGCTTAGTGCTTCCTCCTTAGCTCAGCCCCACACACTCTCTGGCTTGCCCAGGCGTGTCCACCCAGCAGTTTCAGTTCAGGGCGAGGGAGCACTCTCCTAGCTCCCACATTAGCCTGTCTAGCCAGTCAATCAGACTATCCTGGAACAGTGGCCTCTGGAACTGTCTGTTTCAGGGTCCTGCTTCCAGGCTGGAGTGGCCAATCAAAAAGGCCCATTCAGTTTCAGTAAGGGGCTATCAGTTCCCTTACATACAGTCATGATTTAATCCTGCTTTCACACAATCTAATCTGCATATCAGTTCTAATTCAGCCATTTCTCTTTGAGGTCTTGATGTCCCATTGACTTTCTTGAGCACAGTCATTAACAAATCATCCACAGAGTGATTAGAAAGCTGGAAGCGCTGAGCAACTGGTTTTTGCATGTTGTGATTTCTGATGTGAGTTTTGTGCCCATTTATTCTTTTGCTAAAAGATGATCCCTTACTCTCTCAAGCCTTGGGAGACAGACCTCTCCTCGCCTACAGACAGCCCCCTAACTGTAAAGAGATACTCACCCACAACTACAGACCTAACAACAGAAACATTAAACCAGGCACACACTCCTGCAACAAACCACATTGCCAACTTTCCCCACATATCTGCACAAAAGACACCATCATAGCACCTAATCAAGCCAGCTACTCCATCAAGGGGCTCATTCACCTGCTCATCCACTAATGTGATTTATGCTATCATGTGCCAGAAATGCCCCCACACCTAATACATTGGACAAACAGGACAATCCCTGTGCAAAACAATAAATGGGCACAAAACTGACATCAGAAATCACAACACACAAAAACCAGTTGCTGAGCACTTCCATCTTTCTAATCTGTCTGTGGAAGATTTGTTAAGGACTGTGCTCAAGACAGTCAATGGGACATTAAGATTTCAATAAAAACTTACTTAGAATTGATATGCAGATTAGATTGTGTGAAAGCAGGACTAAATCATGACTATGGCTTCTTTTCCCATTACAACAAGTAATTTGACTTCACCCTCCTCTATGTACTGTTTCCCAGTGTTTGAATCTTAACAACTGCTCTGATTTGCTGCTACTGTATGACCTGATCCCATGTCTTACACTCCCTTTCATTTATTTTTGTCCCATTCTGTAAATTCCCTCATCGTCAAGGCATCTGATGAAGTGGGATTTTTCTCCCATGAAAGCTCATGCGATAAATAAATCTGTTAGTCTTTAAGTGCCACATGACTCCTTGCTTTTTTTTTTTTTCGTGAACTAGACTAACATAGCTGCCCCTTTGGAACTCACAGTAGGAAAGTTAAGTCCATGCTTAATTGTTTGCAGGATTGCAGCAGTTGGCAAGGGCTTTCAACAGTAAGCACAACAAAGGAGACTGTTAGTGTCCATATCATATAGCAAAGGTAGCAGCGTAGATATTCCTCATCTTCAAGTGTATGATGAGGTGGAATTTTCTGCCTCGAAAGCTCATGTGATAAATAAATTTGTTAGTCTCCAAAGGTGCCACAGGACTCCTTGTTTGTTTTGCTGAACTAGACTAACATGGCTACCTCTTTGGAACTTGTGTAGATGTAATATACTTAGGTTTGGGAGGATATTTGACTTAGTACAGTACAACATTCTGGTTGAAAAATTAGCATAACGCAATATGGATAAAGTTTTATATGGATTGAGACCTTGCTAACCAACAAATCCAAAAAAGTAGTTGTCATTGGGAAGTGACCCACAGATTGAACATTTTCTAGTGGAGTCTAGAGCAATCAGTACTAGGCCCAATGTGATTTGACATTTTTGTCAGTGACCTGGATATAAATAAAAAATCACAGCTCATAAAATCTACAATGACATAAGGCATACGCATTGGTGGACTGGTAAATAATGATGAGGACACGAAAGAAGCCATACAAAGTAATCTGAATTTCTTGATTAGCTGGGCCCATTCAAACAAAATACATTTTACTAATGCCAATTTGAAGTCAGACATCTAGATACAAAGAATGCAAAGGGAGTGTGTCCTGGAAAACAGTGTCTGAAAAGGATTTAAGGGGTATAGTGGACAAGCAACTGCACTTGGTTATGTCTACACTACAGGGCTCAGTTAAGTCGACTTTATAAAGTCAATCTAAACAAATGGGACCTCACTAAGTTGACTTAGAGTAGCCCTTATTAGGTTGACTTAAGGCAGGAAACACATTAAAGTTGACTCTATTAATTGGCACATTGCATTAAGTCGACTTAATAAAGTCGACTTAACCCTTAAAGTTGACATTAAGGGCAGGAGTTATGAAGTTGACTTAAGCAAGTGCCTAAGTCGACTTAATGAACTCCAAATGTGCCCAGGGGGTTGCTTAAGTAGACTTAAGCCTCCTTACATCAACTTAAGCCCCTAGTGTAGACATACACCTTATGCTTCCAGGGACACTTTGCAGATGGGGATTTTCTCCCATGAAAGCTCATGTGATACATAAATTTACTAGTCTTTAAGTGTCACAGGACTCCTTGCTTCTTTTGCTGAACTAGACTAACACAGCTACCCCTTTGGAACTTGGAAGAAGGGAGGTGATTTGTCCTCAGTATATGGCATTGGTAAGAAAGACAATGGACTATGATGTCCTGTCCTGGCATTCACATTTTTAAAAGCATATTGAAAAACTGGAGAGGATACAGAAACAAGCCATAAAAACTCTTTGAGGTCTGGAGAAAATTCCTTACAATGAGAGGCTTAAAGAGCTCAAGCTGTTCAGTTTATCACATAATCAGAATGAGAAGTCACCTGAATACAATGTATAGGTACCTTCAAGGAGAAGGCAGGCAATACCAGATCCTCTATTGCTCTTTAATTTAATGGAGAAAGGCACAGCAAGAAGAACCAGTGGCTGGCAGTTAAAAACAGGCACATTCAAATTAGAAATAAAACAACATCAAGAACAAAAATTAACAGTGAGCATGATTAACCATTGAAACAGAAGGCAAAAGCAAATGGTGGATTCTCCACTTCTTGACATCCTCAGACCAACTGGATACTGTGATAGGTATACAAACAAAACACCAGAATAGAAGGGATTAAAGGGCTGCTTTGGTTAGTGTAGCTTCAGCCTTTTGCATCTGCAAATCATGGGGGAGGAGGAATTAAAAAGAGGGAACTCCACTCAGCTGGGGGTACTCCTGAGAAGAGAACAGTATATTTAAATCACCAGTGCCCAGAAAGAAGTCTGATGACCAACAAAGCCTCTGCATTCACAGAAAAGAGAACACCAGTCCTTTGGGCTCATACAGGGACAGGAACTTATATTCAACACCCCATCAGTGGATGCTAGAGAGGACAATGTTCCTTTTAAGTAATGTGTCTTTGTCTTCTGTTAAAATCAACTCAGCAAATAACTCAGCTTAGGCAATTGCAGTAAGATACAAAGCTTCACATTTCTAGGTTATTGTGTTAAAAATATGCCTCAGATTGATGTACTGCATGGAGAATTTACCTTTTTCAAAGGCAGGCAAATTTCTAAGGCACATGAACAAGTGACAGAGATCCTTTGTGATTCATTGTGTTGGGCAAAAATCAGTTTATATGAAGGAAAACACATACTCTTAGAAGTATATAGAAGTTTATATGAACTTTCTTACTAAGAATAAGTAGTAATTAAAACAGTAATAACGCATTTGATTTTAGCTTCCTAAAACTGACAGTATCTAGGCAGTCTTATAAGAAAAAACTTTAAGTAAAACACATAAATATTTAACTTGCTCCAATATATCCACATACTCATGTTTAAGGCAAATATAAATTATATAAATCGATACTTCATCAAACACAATATTAAATACTTTCTGAAGTAATATGTTATTGCTCAAAAGCGAATTGTCATCTAAAGTATAAGAATAAACAATGAATAAAAATTCCAGAAATGCAAAGCACCAAACAGTACAAACACTTAAGGGAAAAGTTATTAAACAGAGAAACAGATTATTCACTAAGATTCTAACATGAAGTTTCGAATAAATGGTGGTTTAATGTTAATTGTTCTTTTCCAAAAGTGCTAGGAAAATGCATGCCATAAGTCTTGTAATTAAGAAGACATACACGCTCCTCAGAAGCTTTCACATGGAGCACAGAAACTTAATTGAAGAAGTAAATGACGAGACAAGTGAATGACCAGTTCTGTAAACACAAAACCTCAGTCCAGCCAGGAAAAAAGTGAACGGAGAAAAACTGTGCTGGCTTTTCACATTTTGTAACACTCCTTGTCCAGAGAATTAAAAAAGTCTGCACAAAAGTGATACCTTAAAAAATTAGTTTAAATATCGTTTGGGTTTTGTTTGTTTGTTTGTTTGCCTGGGAAAAGGCTATCACACTGTTTTCTCACTCTTCTTTCATTATGATGTAGACCAAGAGTGCACCAGAAACATCTGATCCTAATCCATCTGAATTCAAGGAGAGTTTGGGTTTTGGTACCAATAGGAAGAGACTCAGACCCTTACATAGGAACTGCTCCAGAAGAATGGAAGTATTTGCACTGCCATGTCATTCTCAACTGCCATTTTACCCTTTAAATTCCTTGTATTCCCCTTAACTCCAGAAATCATATGTCTGTGTGTTTCAAACATAAGTGGTTCTAGAAAGTGATCTGCTTAACTAGAATAATTTTATCCCATGCCTTAGCTTTCATAGAGTTAAACTGTGACATTTAGCCACAAATCTTAGTAAGGGGTAGAGAAGTGTTGTGCTTACAGGAAGTGCTGAAAGAGATGTGTTTTCGAAGGCCCTGTCCTTAGAACTCCAAGCAGCACTTCTCCTGCCCCTCCTTTCTCTTTTTGGGATAAATTGTGATTCTAGAAGCATAGGAGCTGTGATTGTTCCTGGCCCTTTCAGACAGGCAAGCAGGAAAAACTATTTTTGTCCTCACTCTCTCCCACACACTTGTGCGAGGGCTAGGGACAGCCTGGTACATGGAGAGCAGGAATGCTGCAGTATTTTTTCCAGCTGTCTTCCACGTGGCAAAACGTTACCAGAGAGCTCACAGTTACTTAGTACACTGCACAGACTGAAGCCTTGCCTGAAGGATCTGGAGATTTTATATCTCATATCCCAGGATGAAAAACAAAGTGGAACTTGAGCTAAAAAGAATCCAAGTAAACAAAAAGGAGCTTTCCAAACGTACATAGTCTTAAGGGGCATGCAAATATTGGTAGAAGCTTTTGGAGGCAGTCTGTGTATTGTGATAAATTCTTTCCTGAGTAATCACTGCCCAGATGAAGGAGAGAGAACATTGCTTTAGGCCATTAAGGGTTGGCACAGAACACAAAATATTCAAGGGAGCAGAACAGGAGGGGGGAATATAAATCACACATCCTTAGTCCAAGGTTTGAGGGATTATTTCCAATAACCACCTGTTATATATAAAGGTTGACACATGGTATAAATTGCTGAGCATTGTGTTGTACTGTCCTATATATCACTCTGTTATTCCAAGACACTTTCTTAGCTCAGCTGCCTTTTTCTCCATCTGTTGAATGTTCCATTGCCACTGTCTTTTGTTTGACTGGAATTTATTCAGTTGACAATGCAAACGTTTTAGAATAGCATCACATCTTTTATTCTGGACCTAATAAAATAGAATAAAATACATCTGAGGCAGGACTCTATTGTCAGAAGAGCTGTACTGTTCTGGCAAACATCAATTTACATCAAAAAACAAAACCAAACTGCAGACAGCACAAAGAGTAGAGGGTGATGTTACTTTTTCATTCCTCAAAATCTGGATTTGACTGTAATTTTGGTTACTAGGGAAATAAACGAGGTATCTCCTTATAAACCCAACATTCATATAATACAGCCAACCCAATACTTTGCTGAATTCATCTTTGGACTTCTCTGTCTAGAAACAAACACTTTATAGAGCAAGGCATTTGCTTTGTGGAACCCTTATGCTTTTAACTTATAAATGATACATTCAAAGGTGTGTGTATGTGCATGTGCGTGCACGTATGTTCATGGGTGGGGAGAGCAGTTATTCAGATTCCCCTTCCCTCTGAGATCTAAAACCTCACAGTTCAAATAACCTACAGAAAAAGAAAAGCAACTACAGGATCAACATTAATCTTCACTCCATAACACTCATAAGGTAGATATTAACTTACTGGAGTATGAAGGACTTTAATTAAATTTATTCTCATAACCTAATATTTTACAAAATGCATTCAGATTACTTAAAATTCTCCCGTTTTTCTCAAGAGGATTTTCTTATGATAATAAAGTCTATTTTCAGATGCCAAAGAACAGAGAATAGAGCTTGGATCACAAAGCCATTGTGTTTTGGTTTCTATTTTAAGAATTTTTTACTGATCTTTGCAATCTGCAATTTTCCCTCTCCCTTCTATATTGTAGTATTCTTCTGGGTTACTTACAAATCTGTTCAAAATCTTTATATGATCAGGTTTTGAAATGGATCATTACCTTTTATGGCATTTAATTTGACTAATGAGATAAAGGGTATGAAAGTCTGAGACTCAACACCCCTCAGATGTACATTTTGAATATTAGTGAGGGGCAAAGTATAGCTCAACTATTTCAACAGATGATTTCATAGCCATTAATGATAATATCTGGGCAGATAGCAAATTAGGAGTTCTTGTGTCCTCTCTAATTTACAGCTAGTTCAAATTTTGAAGGTGGAAATTTCAGGAAGGTAATTTTCTTGGTGCAACTGTGTCTTCCACTGGTTAGATAACAGTTAACATAGAGCAAGCAATGGACAATCAAGACAGCAATAAGTAGTAACTTGTTCTAGGTAAATTGTGCATGCTGCTCCATTGCAGACTCTTTTTTAAAAATCTCTATATTACTTTCTTTCCCCAAATGTCTTAAATATGATACCCATAGAGTACAACTTCTAGAAACAAGAAATGATTCAGATTCAGCAATCTCTTAATTCTCTTTCAGAAGAAAGGAAAGGAGAATTGATTGACATTATCCTAAAATCTCATTGCTGAACTCCTTCCTAGAATGGTGTGGGAAAAAATGCTGATGGTTAAATTTTTTCCTGTACTCTTAAAATTAGATGCATTCTACCAACCTTAACTATTCTTTGGGATATGAGTTTAATAGTGTTATCATTGGTTAATATGTAGGCGTGGATAGGTGTCACCTGTTTTGTAAAACATTGTGCAAGTTACCTACAATATGTATATTCTATCATATGGCTGTAATTATATTCTAGTCAAATGACTCTAAAACTTACCTCAATCTCTTTTCTAAGCTTAACATGCACTTTTTTTTCTTCTTCAAGCAATTTTTGCTTTTCATTAATAGACTCTTTTACCATAGCAACTTCTTCTTTTAAATATGTAATTTCTTTCTGAAGATACAAGTGGGAATTAAAAAACAAAAAAACCCCAACTTTTTTGTAAAACAAATATACAAACCTTGTATAGTGTCATCTTTTAACAATCTTTTTGGAGAAACACTGATTTTTACCTAAGGAAATAAGTTCAACAATTTAAAAGTTGGACTTAAATAAACTTCCTGCCTGCCTACCAGATCATATGTATTGAGATATTTACACAAACGACACAATAATATTGCTCAGGGATATGAATACAGCTTCAGTGCTGTAACAATTTGAAATTATTTAAACACACTACTGCACGTACAACTTTAAAAAAACCCAACAAAAACAGTATCTAGAAGTGTGCATTTTATGCAAGACCAAAGTCTATTTAAGTCTTTAAAATTTTAGTAGACTGATTATGTAATAATGTGCAAAATATGTGAGCTACAGCTCTTCCAATGTGGAATGCCATTGCTAAGAGAATTATACCTACTGGGTTCAGTGAAGCGTAACTTGGATCTGACTGAGCTCTCCCCTGACATCTGGTGATGAGCTGTGGAGAAAAGGCTTCAGGACCAAACCATATTTATATGAGCACACTTACTCTGACTTAGGTATTCAGCCACAATGTGGCCAAAGTGATCAGTTTTGACTGGTACTGCATGACAAATCTATTTAGTACTGAATGCAGGAGTAAAGAAATGTTATCCTTATTGTATAACTAAAGGGTAGCAGAACCATACGTAGCACACTCTGATTTCAGGGGCCATCTTCAACTGAACTGTACTCACTAAACAGAGGTAAGGGTGCCAAAAGTCCCAGTGAAAGAGGAGATATAGTGGAGACAGGTGGTCACACTTAGTGGAGTGGGTTCTGCCTAAGTCTCATAGGCTATGTCTACATCAGCCAAACTTAGTTTGGACTTGTTAGTCCGAACGAAGAAGTTTGAGCTTAGTTCAAACTAACCGTGCATTCTAGTTCAAACTAATGCTTAGTATGCACTAGAACACATGGTTAGTTCAAACTAACTGGCTTAGTTTGGACTTCTTAAGTCTGAACTAAGCATTAGTCCTGGTCCACATCATGCCTACTTCGAACTAAAGTTCAAACTAGGTGCTTAAGTCTGGACTAAGTTCCAGTACTTATTAGTTTGAACTAAATGTTCCTTAGTTCAAACTAAAAAATTTCTTAGTTCAAACTAGGAAAAGCCTAGTGTGACCAAAAGCTGAATTAGTCTGGATAAAGCCTCCTTAATCTGGACTAATTTGCAAGTGTAGACATACCCATAGATACATTTGTCACCATTGCCACCAGCCCCACAGTCCACCCTCACTATGTTCCAGGCCCTCCCCCCATCCCACTCCAGGTCCCATCCCATCCCCTGCTCAGCCAACCGACATGCCACCAA